>JAODLD010000046.1:31122123-31137949 GCA_026781065.1 Mormyrops boulengeri | reverse complement strand
CCACCCTCACTGATTGGGTCCTGTCTGTGAGAAAGTTGAGGATCCACTGACACAGTGATGGGCTGAGTCCCAGATCCATCAACTTGGTGAAGAGCTTTGAGGGGATTATGGTGTTGAAAGCTGAGCTGTAGTCAACGAACAACATTGTAACATAATTCCCTCTGCCGGTGTCCAGGTGGCTCAGGGTTGTGTGTAAGAGATGGGAGATGGCATCATGGAACGGTTAGACCGGTTAGCAAATTGCAGTAGGTCTATGGTGGCAGGAAGTGAAGGGGTGATGAAGTCTCTGATCAGATGTTCAAAGCACTTCATCACAACTGAGGTCAGTGCTACTGGGCGGTAGTCATTGAGAGAAGCGGGCAGTTGTTTCTTTGGGACAGGAACAATGATGGAGCGCTTGAAGCATGTGGGAATCATTGCCTGAGCCAGGGAGAGGTTGAACATCTCAGTGAACACCGATGCTAGCTGGTCTGCGCAGGCTCCTAGGACCTGACTTGGGATGCCGTCTCGTCCTGTAGCCTTTCTGGTGTTCACTCTCCTGAAGGCTTTCCTCACGGCTTGCTCTGTAATGATGAATGCGTTCCTTTCACTGGCATGCTTCATGCACGCGCTGCTCTTTACGCAGCTATTTACAGTGGCGTTGTTAGCAGCAGCCTCGAAGCGAGCATGGTGAGAAAGGGCAGCCCGGACAGAGTACAGTCTCTCACTGGATCTAGACTGCTCAGGTTGGGGGGGCAATTAGAAATTTTGGATGGGTAGTATTTTGCACAATGCTTGTTACCAGAAATAAGGGGCAAATGGACATTTTCATATTTTATGTTTGAGCTATTTATGAACTCTACATTATGCTCTCGTGGTCATGGTAAAATTATTATTATTATTATTATTATTATTATTATTATTATTATTATTATTATTGTGTGATTTCTGTAAGGTGCTTTGGATGCAAGTGTCTGCTGTACAAACATAAACTTGACATAAACATTAGCTTATCTACTGGCATATTAAAGGCAAAGTCATTAACTTGGTGAGAAGTAAGCAGGGAAGATGCAACATTACTGCCTGAACTGGCCAAAGTAGCAGCCCACTTGTTCAAAGGCACCGGTCCCAAAGCTTGGGTATTCAAACTAAGAGTGACTTTATTACTTCTGTGCGCTGACATTGTTGCCAACTGTCGCGCATCTGGCGTGACACTCAGAATTTCAGTTTCTCACACAAGAATTCTTATGGTAAATCTGTATTATTCCATTATATGCCTAAAATTAGCTACATCTATGAGGTAGTTTGCAAGCCCTACAGAATATTATTTATTATTAATTATTTATTAAGGTAATAAGACTGTTATACATACATGTAATGAGTATCCATGTGTGTACAGACTTGTCTTGAATTGAAAATCTCGCTCCAGCCAGCTGACCAAAGTTGGCCACCCTGCACTGATATCAACGTCAGCAAACTCTCCAGTAATAAACAGTGGTTTTCGCAGGAGATATGCTCCCAGACCTACTGCAGACATCCAAAATTGTGGATAGTAGCAAATACTATAAATTACTTGTTTTCATGTACAGTGGTACCTCGACCCACGAACAGACCTGTTCACGAACAAATCGGGTTATGAACCAGATGTTTGAAAATTGTTTGTACCGGTTCGTGAACCGTGTTTCAGGCTGCGAACACACAAACATCCCCCAAAAGGGTCCATTGAAAGGGCGCCAAAGAACCACCCGAAACACGAGGAAGTGTACATTATGCCCAAGAACGGTTGTGAAATGTATAAAAAACTTGTTGTAGATGTATGTCTTTACTATATCTCTTCAGAGGTCGCATATCTGAAAAAAGAAAATAGAGACAGAACGTTCTGTTATAGCGGCCTTTCAGTGACTGATAAACATGTTTGTGATGGTTTTTAACAGCCACATGTCTATACATAAAATTACAGTATTTCATTAATAACATAAATTAAGTCCTATTTAAGTGTTATATTCTCCATTCACACATAGTGGCAACTGCAAATTGTTTGTTTACAGTACTGTTCCTCAGTATTTTAATGTTAATTGTTTCATTTTTTTTGGGGGGGGTGTTTTGTGGTTCTTTTCCATTCTTATTTTTGGTGTCTTTCGAGCGACCAGCCTGCCAACAAGCGTATGCTCAGTTGTGTATTGGTCTGCCTTTCGTAAACGTATTATTTGAACTAATTATTTGTATTTACATTAATTTAAATGGGAAAAATTGATTCAGGTCGCAAACCTTTCGGGTCAGGAACTGAGTCCTCGAATGAATTAAGTTCGTGAGCCAAGGTACCACTGTACTTACATACCGATGATAAGGTTTAATTTAAAGTTTAATTCATAAATTACACTGAGACCATGGTTACTAAATCAGCAGATACGGGGGTTCCACTGAACTGTTCTAGTAAGCCTCCTAATCAACAGTTATGTTAGCTAGTGAGCTAACTATATTTACAAGTTAACTAACCACTACTAACAAAGTTCCTTATTCAATACAACATTATAGCAAAGTACGGCAACAAAAGATTTAAAAAAATGTAACAAGACTTTAGGTTTTAATAAGAATAAGGTAACATTCCTCCATCACATTCACCGGTGACTACAAATGCTCTGCAGAAGAATATCTGATGGCACAAATGAAATAAAGGTGATTGGCAGATTCAGATGGCGCAGGCTAAAGTTGACCAACTGGGTGGGCAGAGTAGAAATTT
Organism: Mormyrops boulengeri; assembly: GCA_026781065.1. Classification (NCBI taxonomy): domain Eukaryota; kingdom Metazoa; phylum Chordata; class Actinopteri; order Osteoglossiformes; family Mormyridae; genus Mormyrops; species Mormyrops boulengeri. The sequence continues at coordinate 31,135,230 of JAODLD010000046.1, read as the reverse complement.
GGGTAGGCATTGTCCACCCCTGCCCACTTCTAGGTCTGGCCGTGCTCTCACTCTGTTTATACCGGGACATGACAATCCACAACAATGGATCCCATACTCCTGAAGCACCCCCCCGCCACAGGATTCCCTGAGGGACATGATTGGATGCCTTTTCCCAAATCCATGAAACATATGTCGACTGGTTGGGCATACTCCCAACCCTCCAGGATCCTTGTTAGGGTGAAGAGCTGGTCCAGTAGTTCACAACCAGGATGGAATCTGTATTGTTCCTCCTGTATCTGAGGTTCGACCAATGGGCAGAGCCTCCTCTCTAGTACCTTGGCATAGACCTTCCTAGGGATGCTGAGGACTGTGATCCCCCTGAAGTTGGAATCCGCCGGTTCCCTATCGTAAAGTTTATGACCACCACCCCAGTCTGCACTGCACCTACAAAGGCACTGTCCCCAAAGTCCAGGCAATATTGAAGAGGCATGTCGGCCAAGACAGCCGAACAGCATCAAGAGCTTTCAGGATCTCATCCATCCCCAGAGCCTTACCACTGAAGACAATTGACTATTTCAGTGACCTCAGCCCTAGAGATTGATAAATCAAAACAATCCTGCACCTCATCCAAGGGTTTCATGAAAAATTTCCATTTTCTATTCTCTTTCTCGTCGCATGGAAAGCAGTAGGAAGAGAATTATTTCATTCTTTTTGTTTCAGATTGATTAAAACATTAAGACACACAGCACTGCGGCATACTGGAAACAGTACACATGATTCAACCATCATGATTGCGGATATCCTACTTTTTCTGCTAATCAGTCAAAGGTGCTATTTATGCAAATGTCCTCCTCTTGACTGCCTGACTTAAGACTCTTTGTCTATGTCTTATGTCTTTAACTTCCAAGAGTTAAATTTATGGTCTTGCTGATTAATATCAGCCTGGTCAACTGGTATCTCCGGATTCTTTTTCTGCCCCTTGTAAGTCTGGCAACTCAACAGAAAAACAGAAGAAAAACAGTTATTGAATTAATTTAAACTCAAGAACGTAAGCATCCTTAACACACAATAGAGATTGATCCCTGTGATTAGTGAACTTGGAATAGTCCATCATTCTGGCCTTGACTGAACAACTCGGTTGGTCCAAGATGTCTGCTGGGTGATTGTGGGCTTTTCGGTAAGACTGGATTAGCCGTCAGCTTGAAACATGACTGCCTGAAAGCTGAAAAAAGCAAGGAAAGTGGCAAATGCAAAGGTGTAGAAAATAAAGTGAAACTGTTTAACCTATGCTATATGCAGGAAGGGTGCTGGAAGGCTATCCACCCTTCTCCTCGCTCGCTGCATTTCAACTCGAATGTCAGCTTGCCGCAGCCCACCTGAGCGGGACCGGCTGATTTGATTGCCGATGAACACGTTCGCCTTGCCCTCAGCCCTGCGAGCTGCCAGCTTGTCACAGCTTATTCGTGCCGCTGTGATGAGTCACCGCCCAAGATTAAATTTGTCCTACTCTTGGATCTATGTCTTTGTAAACATGTTTACCAGGAGGGCTCCCTCTCCTGATTAGCTGTCCTATCCTCCCACCTTTCGAGGGCTTCTGGCCCCAGGCGATTTGATCGCACGTCAGAAGGCAGGATCTGCATGGTACTGGGGCAGCCACCTAAAAACCACACTCTTCATTCCAGGAATCTTGACTGGGCTTGTATTAGTCATCAGCTGACCTCTATCCTCAGACAAATCCCTCATAATGATCTCAAAAAATAGTCCTTGAGAAGGGCTGGGGATCATTTTAAGTTTTTTTTTTTTAATTAGCAATTGCTTTATTACCTTTGAATAATACCCGTGCTTCCCTTTCCAACACACCATAGAAACGGGAAACACAATACTCATTAATTAAAAAAAAAAAAAACAATGTGAAGTAATCTGAAGGATGTTAGGGCAAATCATTTTTGAGGTCAGCGCAGAGACACAGAGACAGAAAAGAAACAACCTGAAATGGCAGACTGATGATGCAAAGAGGGATGAGATAAAACAAGACATAATTGCTGGCTGCCAATTTTAATGTTGTTCTGTCCCTTTGATGAACTTTTCTCCAATTTCCAGCATATTTAGTGACACAATTAGAAACAAGAACTTTAGCAGTATTTTTAATGCATTAAACATCCTTCCTTTGCGATGTGCAGGCGCCCTGCCAGTAGGTTCCAGGAAAGGCTTCAGACCCCCCCCCCCACCTCCCCTGTATAGGATAAGTGGGTATGGAAAATGGGTGGATAGATGGATGGATGGATGGATGGATGAATGGATGGATATATAAAAACACATGCACACACACATTTGTATTCATAATTTACGTGAATTTCTATGGGAAAAACCCAACAATAATCCCAACAGTGAGAACCGTAACCCCACCTACCCCTGACCTTAACCACATGTAACCAAATCGATTTCTCGCATTTTTAGCTTTTTGATCGCAGTCACAGATCTTTGTGAGGACCTGAAAAATGGTCCCCACAACGTCAAAATAACTGGTTTTTATCACATTGTGGGGGATGTTTGGTCTCCACAATGTAATAAAAACCAAATCCACACACACACACACACACAGTCAGAGAAGGGATTATAACTCGCTCCCCCAGTACGAGGCTGCTGTGCTAACTACTAAGCCAATTCGCTGCACCTTAAATAATATATTTAATGTATATTTAACTGGGGTACGTTAATTCATTTGGCCCAGTTTAGCCAGAGTGGGCCCCTCAGGAATACTGGTAAATGTGGCTGTAGTTTCCATCACCCAACTGGAACACGGCTTTATTCAAACAAAAATTGATTCAACACATGATAAGCAGAAGACATTAATAGGTGATTTTTGTATTTTACGAGCAGGAGGACCCCAGTAACATGGACATATGATTAACGGCTCGAAGATTTTTAATTCTTTATATATTTTTTTACCTTTCTGTACATATTTTCTTTCCTAAGAAAATGCCTGACCTTGATATGTACAACTCATTATCGTGACATAAAACTGTGATGAAGTTACCACATCATGCACCGATGAGGAGATTCGCAGGAGACCATCCACATCCAGCCACTGGGGTATTTACAGACGTCAGCAGCGGCTGTCGCTTCCTAGCCTTGTTTGGACATGTAAACAATACTATCATTTTAATTCAACATTGTGTGAGAGGCTGTTAAATAAAGAATAATGTATCATCTCCATAAAACTTTCATAGATATTATACCTACATACATCCATGCATGCACTGACAGAGCCTATGAATATGTTATGAACATATAACCCATTTTTTTCTTTGGATTATGGGTACCAATTGCTGCCAATATGAGGCAATATGCTTGGGGCACGTTGTTTTGTTGTTTCTTTCGTCATTTGCTAATTGTTTCTGGTTTAATTTCAACCGGTAATTTGGCAGCCAATTTTTTTTCAAAGGTCAGTGGGACAAACTCTGTTGCAGTCATTTAATTACAAACTCCAGGGGCGCTGCTAATTAGTGCAGCCTGATGCCTATTGGACTCCTGAAGGTTTAATCTACTGAGCAGCCCCCAGTAAGGCTGTACTCTTTATGTATTCACAAAGGTCCAACCCTGACAGCCGAACCATGCAGTGGCGCCAAACAGGTGTGTGTGCCCTTCTTTGCCATTTAGTTGCCCGTAAATAAAGGACAGCACTGAAAATTTGAAACATTAAAAATAATTGTTAGCTAACTGGCTTTTGAATAAGAATATTGTGCAGAATTTTTTACAGATTCATTTCTGGTCTCCAAAGCTAATCAGTAGATCAAATGTTGTTGTGTCGTGATAATCCATTGCTGCATGTCATGCTGTACTCATTAAGTTCATGCTAATGACTGCTTACACAACTTGTCTAGAAGCTTCTTTGGTGGATTCAGTTAGCAAGCTATGACAAGAGTAACTTGTAGTTAGTGAGAAAAAACTGAGATCCCCTTTACTGGCAAAGCAGCAAGCAGGTCAACATTCACCACTTTCCAGAGAGCCAGCAAGCCCAGCCTCTCTGCCTTCTGGGGGCGACAGTTCAGCGCCAGTGGCATCTAGCTTGATAACCAGCGCCGACGGAAGCACATATGGAGCCCTAAGCAGGCTAAGCTGCCATCTAATGGGTTGACTGACATTTTTCGATAACCCATTGCTTTGTGGGATTTTGCTGGTTGCCGAGGACAGTGGCCTTCCGAGTCTAATCTCATCATGAAGATAAAGATAAAAAGGATGAGGACAAAAATGTCATGGCACCGAAGACATTCATTACAATGTAATAGTAAATGTTAGTAATAAATCTGCTTCTGTGACGTTTGAAATGAAATACGGATTGCTTAGGGTCATTTGAAATTAATGTTGTTTTTATGTTTGCTAGTCAAATGGCAAACTGGAATAGTGGTTCAGTTCAAACAAAGCTTTTGTTTGTGAGCATTTTTTAGATTTTAGAGCACTTAATTGTTTTTGTGCCACAACAATATCTTGAGGAACCAGACTCCATTAGGTCCTTGAGGTAATTATAAATGATGACATGCCCCGGTGAATAGCTCTAGTTTATCTTAATTCTGTTAGGTTATTTGGGGAAGGAAACACTACAGTAAACATTTTGGCAGATATCTGAGGATGACATGAACATGAATGAAGAATGAATGAATTAAATTTTTCTCACAGAAAGTCTAGTGTGTAGTGGGTTCCCTGAACATAACCCTAACTGATGGATCCCATGTGTGTGAGGTTACAGTGTTAAATGGCTCTCTGCACCTACCGTTGATAATTTGCCAAGCTCAAACTTTGTAGCCACATTTTGACCTTTATGAAGTTTGTCTTGGAAAGACTGTATGGTTTGAAGTATAGTAGAGTGTTGGATTGATTTTTTATATGTTGAACAACACAGAGATTGATGCTCAGCCTCCTCAGGTGAATTTAGTTTATTTTGGGTAACAAGCATTCACCAGAAGCAGAAGCCAGAGACAGATCCATAGGAACAAGTGGGCTTGTGCGTGCATACAAACAGAGAGACAGAGAGAGAGAGAGAGAGAGAGAGAGAGAGAGAGAATTCAAGTCTAAACTATGTTTGTTCCAAAAAGACATAAAATTAAAGTTGTCAGGTGATGAACAGTTATAAATTTAGTTGCTCATTTAAGAAAGGGAGCCTTTGTAAGTCACTAAACCAGAATCATATTAGACAAGTGACATCTCTTAAGGAGCTGCTGCAAAAAAGGAATGAAGTATAAAACACTGAAAGTTTTAGATACCCCCTTTGAAAATAATTATCTGGGGGTGCTGTTTATTACTTTGGTTATGTTTGTGATGGTGTTTGCTTGGCCTTTTTAGAGACTGGGGTTCCGAGATTGTCTTCTCCCCGGGAGCTATTCAATCACTCCAGGCCTTAAGACCACAACACGGCGTGGCCAATGTAATGTTTTTCCTGGAAATAAGGGGAAAAAAGTGTGTGTTGGATGAAAAATCGAGTGAGAGATGATATAAAATGTAAGGAGAGAGAAAAGAGTTCTGACTGGGACCAAGGTGACATGAGCATGGAAGTTAATCATTAAAAAATATACTAAATTATCTTAATATGCCAAATGAAAAAGAAAATAAATGTATTAAAGTGGTTTCCTCTTAGCTATTTTATAAAATAGTTTCAGTGCTCCATATTCCGGCATAGAATCCATCGCCTTAATTATGCAGCATTTTGCATTTTTGCATGCAAGGCCCTTGACTAGGCCGATGATGGTGACAGTGTAGGTCAGGATATTGAGTGCTGACTGAATCCCGTTTACTGACAGAGGTCTGAGGGGATTACAGTAATATCTTTAATCGACCACAAATCTGAGTGTTTCCTCAGAGGGAACGACTGCTGATCTCTGCCGCCTGATTTAATGCTTACATGTCCATTATAGCGATATAAGCACATTATTTTTGTGAGCGCAGAAACAAACATGCAAGCCGTCAGACATCAGACAGACACAGTGGTGGCTAAATAGGGATGGTGGTCAGTTTATATTTTGAGGTCAAATACAGTGCATTATTAGTGAAGCGAAAACACACTTTGACATTTTTGGTGGGTCAGCCTGCCTACAGTCATGAGATAATTTGTAGCCATTCATCCATGCTCATTAAGCACTTATCCACTATTGGTTCTGGTGACTTTTTAATGACTTAATTCGAAAAAGCCAAGAATGTAGAGTAGGACCAACCCTGGAGATACATGTCAGTCAATCTCAGGATGCAAGCACCGAAGGCAATTTTGAGCAAGTGATTCTGCAGGACTGTACGTCTTTGGGCAGTGAGGACACCAGTGCAAGTGGAAAGTACATAGTATGGTGAGAACACAAAGACTCAAAGCTCTGGCTACATTTCCGCCCACGAACCTTGGACGAATGACACAGTGGCCTGCAACCACCCACCCTAACCCCCCCAAGCCCCTTGCATTAAACACAGCTGGTGTCCGTTTGGGCCTGCAGTTGGTGTCTCCATTATTAAAATAGAGAGTGCTCTCCTGATTTCAGGAGTGTTCAGTCATAAACGACAGGCCTGTCATCCTCATAATCATCTGATTAGTTCCACTGTTGAGTCCCCATCAACCAGAACGAAAAGGAATGAATAATCAAAGAGAGGCCCAAGGAACATTCCTGCAAATTCGAAAGGGCTGAATCGAAAATGCAGTGTGCATCCTGCGACCTTCCTGGCTGCCCAAGCAAATTCCTCCTCCTGAAATCTTTCATCAGGATGACTGTGCGCTTGTTTATGTTACACCATGAAATCTGATTTTCTTTTCCTCTTCCCGCATGCTTGATGTGTCACGTTGCAGCTCTGCAGAAACCTGCCTTTCCGAAGGTTTGATCTCTCAATTTTTCCTCAGAGTCTCCGAACCTCACAGAGGTAATTCTCAGCAAACAGGGTTACGACTGAATGCTGCTCACACGCAAGTTGGGGGAGAGCTAACCGGACGAGAGAGGGTCATTGTTTCATTTTCTCTCCGCGAATTGGTGAAGCTGCCCAGGGAACCCCCCAAGAGGACCCGGCTCTTTGTTTTTCACGTCCTGACACCTGCAAATTGCTTGGGGGCCATTGGTGATTGGTGAGAAATCCAGAGAGCATCGAGAGAGACACTCCGTATGGTGCAACTTGCCACAAAAAAGGAAATTCAAATAGACTGCAGGACATTCTTTTTACAAGCATTTGGTTTGTCAGCAGGCAAAGAATAGTGAGTGATGGCTTATAATGCACAAATTGCACCTGCTGAAATTAAGGGACAACCCAGACCAAAATAAACTGTGGGGAGATGCACAGAAAACAGGTTACCCGATGAACAAAAATTTATGTTTGTTTGGAAATTTTTGCTGATGAAAAAAAGGAAAAACAATAGAGACAAGAGAGGCAATCATATGTCAGGCAATCTGAAATAGCAGCATAAGGTTATATTCTGGGTATGTAAAGCTATGTGACAGTTGAAGCTGGAGAAATATATGAAATGGGGTTTGTGGGCGTCAGGGGCAGCTTGGAAAGGAGCCCTCCCACTCAGCTGGCTTTTAAACATGTATATTACTGTGGTCCACTACTGTGAACTGCAATATACTACACCTGAAGGGAGGAGCGTAAGTGAAATGTACTGGCCAGGATATATGACTAGGGTTACTGTCTCACACATGTGTCTAAGAGGCCTGGGATAGCCTAATAATGGCTATGATTAAATGCTGAATAAATTACCTCGTTTGCTTTAAATAATAAAAGTATGACCCCTCACTTTAAGTAACACTTCAAAGAATGATTTGTGAGCACTGTTTCCCACAAAAGTCGATTCATTCCATTCATTTTGCAACACCATTAAATAACTATATGATATCTAAAGTGACATTAGTACTAGTAAAAATCAATTTTAGATATCTCAAATGCCCAGTTGTACTAGTTAGAATTCAATCGTGGATATCTACAATTCGAATCATTGCTAGTAATCTATCTGCTGTAAGTGATATCTTAAACTCTTTTACATTTTAGTTATCTAAAATAGACATTGTAACTAGTAATAATTGAATTGCAAACATTCAAAAAGAGAATTGATGGTAGTAAAAATGTAATTTCAGATATCTAGAATTTGCAATTGAGATATCTAAAATGAAATTGTTGCCTTCCCAAATGAAAACTGCAATACAGATCAACAGGAAAAGTGCTATTCCTAACATCATTCCTACTAGTAAGAACTGAATTATGGATGTAGATGTCTCAATCTCAAATACTCATTTATACTCATAGGAACTGAATTAGAGATATCGGAAATGCTAGTTTGTACTAGTATGAATTACAATGCACATATCGAATGTAGATATCAAAATTACTATCCCGCCTACTTATTTAATGTTAAAACGGCCACTTAAATTTGTTAAAGATTTGAAGATAGGTTAAACGGAATTTTGCCCTGCAGGTCATCAGTTTCTGCTGTCTACAAGTACAATGATGTTAAGATCAATCTGGAAAGAGTGAATGCAGTTTTTCTAAGGAGCATGTATACATGCAGGAGGGGTGATGGCATGGATGGAGGAAGGAGGTGGAATTTCCTGAAATAAACAAAGAAATACTTATTTTGATCTTTCAATTCATTTCACCCTCCTTCAAGGCAGTAGTCCTGCAGCCAGGGTAACAAAAAGAAAGCGGCAATAAAACACTTTTCTCTTTGAATTATGCATGCGAGAATAAAGTCCTCAGTGATGTTATCGTCGCATTTTCATTTTTGCTCTGTTTTTCACCCTTTTTGTTATGTCACTCGACTGTCGTCATTTGATTTTGTTAAATTCCTTGATAACATAATACTACTCTGATTAATGCTCTTTGTGAAATGAAAATAGAGACACGAGATGAAAAACTCTTTATTTGTGTTTTGTTATACATAGAATTTTTGGTAAATTGATGGTGTTCTTTCTACTCAAAAGATATTGCAATTCTTAAACCTTTTTTTTTTCATTTTGAGAGCTAAACTGGCACAGTTTTGCTGGCATTCGCTTGGAGTGGCAGCGATTAAGCCGATTAACTCAAACGGCAGCTAACCAGGCAGCAGAGCTGCGCAGCGTGCGCAGAAGATCGACCCACGGAAGCCCTAACACAAACACCGAAAGCCCTACAATGAAATCTGCTGTAGTAAGCTGGCAATAAAAACTTCACAGATGTTTGATTTCTGTGTTACTTTTACAAAGCCTGCTGATTTCCCTGCGGTGTTTAATCTGCGTGTTTCCCCACTCCTGGAATCGGCTGTTATTTTGAACTGAACACCTCGTGCTTTACACAAATCATTATTGATTTCTTTCTAAATTGGCCACCATATACCAGAATGTTATGCATCGAAACACACTCACATATATAGCCAACCAGAATACAGCTCGCTTGCGCTTTAGGTGAATTCTTGTCTCTAAACTGGCCTTAGTGGATTGTGTGATTGTCACCTATACTATTCAGGAAAAAGGCTTATGGGAAATTATAGATGCAGATGGGCCATCGTGTTTTCCCAATGGGCCGGTCTTTATATAGCTTTTATGATCACGAATGACAAAATACACCAAGGGGGATCCTCCACCCAGTCAGCGGCCGCTTGGCAGCAAATTCTCCGGCTTTTTCTTGCAAATCCAGCCCTGGTTCATCGCAAGGATTATTACAAATACTATTCTGAATTATGAAGGTAGAGCTGTATAGAAAGGAAGGGTAGTAATTTGTCCATTTCCCCTCGATGTGAAACATGAAAACACCATGTAATACGCATTGACACAGATGACCAGCATGAAACCAGGAGATTGCAGATCCCCACTTCCCAGATTTCCTTTGCTTTGTGTATATTTCATTTCTCCAGTTTGCCCCTGGCTGCCTCATTTGAATATCAAACAATACTCTGGCTGCCTTGGGCGGGGGGGGTATCTTGGAGATGATTGCCCCACAAAACCACAGCTCACGCTTCACATAAACTTAAAAGACCAAGGTCCTACTGGACCTGAGGGATCTTTGAGGCTTTGGTGGAGGGGTGTGCTTGATTGACTGAGGTCCAGCACAGCAGCCTGGAGACTAGTTCCCCTTTCTGAGCACGGGAAGCTGTCCGATTCGGGCCGATAACCATGGCCTTGCAGCGATTGCTAAGGCAGATATGAGGCCCGCTGACCTGGAGCTGAACTCAATCTGTCTGGAGTTCCTGCAGAAACACCCAGAACTTACCAGCACAAAGCAGAGCCAGACCTGGTGTGTTAACCGCTCTGTTACGAGTCCAGGGCCATTGATTATATTTTAGGTAGAATATCAAGCTGATGAGTCTTATATTTTATATCAATAATCTAAAGCTAGTCAATTATGACTTGTGAATCCTGTAATGATCAGGGTCACTTTGTCATTACAGATTATTCATAATAATTAGACTGTAGGTTAAATAGTGCTTCTTGCACCCTATTTCAAGAGGCAGAGAAATATCCTGGATGGGGTGCCAGTCCATTGTTGGAAATGTATTCATGCTCTGTAGGAAATTCATCTGAATAATGTCCTTGGATTGAGAGAGAAAACCTGCTTGAACATGAGGAAAGCATGCAGACCCCACTAGGGGCGGGATTTGAACCTGCAGACCTACAGGGGTAGGGCATGTGCCCCCCCTCCACTGAGCCACCAGCCAAGCACACCACCGTCACAGAGATATACCCTAAAAGTCAGACCAAAATGGGTTTATGTACAACCACTGGCATTCATTTGATTCAAGGAGTACCGAGGAGTCACTACAGATGTGAAAAATGTCTTTCATTACTGGGAGACGACCCCTTTTATATACCACATTCATTATCAGTGTTTTCATCACTATGATTACAATGCACGGAATGTGCTGGAAACGAACAATTTATCCTGACATGTTTCTGCACATAAAGCAATCAATTCCTGCGAGAAAATGTATAACTTCTAATATACACGACATCACTCTGGCAACACCTTATAAAGTTCATTGCTGTCTTTTGTTATTTCCAGGTAAGGATACTGTATGAAGTGTGTGGGTGATGAATTGAAGTTTGGGAGGTATATCATTCCTGATGTAGCTAGGAGACAGATCGAAGCATGTGGTCGTGGGGGAAGGTGATGCTGGAGAAGAGGCACCCTGCAACCCATGAAGGAAAGGCTTTCTTCAATTGACTTGGAAGTGTTATCATTCAAAGCAGAAAGACATTGCTAAAAGCCTTCATGGGGCAGCCATTTTGAACAGATGCCCTGATATAAATGTTGGTTTTGATGCACCGCTGCTCGCTCCCCTCCCCATCTTTCATTTCGCTCCTCACCATGGATTGAGGATCCTCCTAATTCATCATGCATCCACATTCAAGGGAATGACATTTGTGGCACCAAATACAAAAAAATACCCACAAAGGTTCCGCCCCACAGTCCATCTCCTATAAGCAATTACGGCCCTTCTTACATTTTTTGACCTCAGTCCGCTCTGATCTCGGGTGTCTCTCTGACCCCGTTATAGAAGCGGCTGCCGCCTCATTCTCAAGGACTGTCCCAGCCACAGCTCCTGGATCCCCCAAAGGCTGCCTCCCAGACTCGGCCCTCGTTACCCTACCAACAGAGAGACAGACGGCACCGTGTCCGTCTCTGCAAGGATACCCGCATCGCCGCTAAGCAAAGAAATTGCTCTGGGGCAGCAAAATATAAACCGATCTGCTCCTCTGTCCTGAGATGCCCAGATGGTTCCTGGAGCATTTTCATGATGAGTTTTTCCCAGAAATAGCCGTCTTTGATGCTGTTATTATTACCATTTTTTTCAAAACTTCTCTCACAGGACTCTAGAAGTGGGATTATGTTAGTGCACGATGTGCCACAAGTCATTATTTTTCCTTCAGCTGGGAACATATAGTAATCACACATTTCTACAGCACTTCAGTGCATTTATGTAACAGGTGTGTTTTTTCCCTCAGGTGCTGAATTTCAGCAAGGTCATTTAAACCTGTAAGCATGTACTACAGTATTTTGGTTCTTAAACCAGTAGTCTATCATCATGTCAGCAGCTTTGCGCATAATCTTTAATTAAAAAAAAAAGTTTGAAGTGTAAACTATTTGGTCCTGCGTCTCCCTCTTTGTGCTTTGTGTTGCTGCCAAAGAGTACTAGTGCTATACCTGTGCCCCTCCAGAAATAATCAGACAAAGATGCTAAAAAAGATTAGCCTATTAGCCTGGCCCCCCACAGGGGCATGGTTACGGATCGACTGCTCTCCCTTGATCTTGGGCCTGACCGTCACATTTGTACTGGCACCGATACCAATACAAAAAGCAGTTACTTTTGCCGAAGGTGGTCCCTGTATTTCACAGCAAGGTGATGTTTAAAGGTCCTCAGTAAAGGCTGCCAAAGTGGCTGGGAATGTGTTTGTTTGTTGCCTTGGTCATCAGCTGCCTTCTTTTCTTATCTGACAGCCATGGGACTTGGCTTGTTACCAAACAGGACATGCTGGCTTGAGATGTTCTCCCTGATGGTGAAATGCCACTCTTTAATTTAGATGTTTTCCATCTCCGTTCAAGTCAGCGGTGTGTGAGTATAAGAACATAAGAAATTTACAAACAAGAGGAGGTCACTCGGCCCACCAGGCTCTTTTGGGGAGAACTCGACTAATATCTTAAAGTTGTTAAAATCTTATCTAGCTCTGATTTAAAGAAACCAAAGGATTTAGCTTGCACTACACTAACAGGAAGACTACTCCATACTCTAACTACATGCTGTGTAAAGAAGTGCTTTCTCAAATCCAGTTTAAAATGTTCTCCCACTAATTTCCACCTATGGCCATGAGTACTTGTATTTGAACTAATTCTGAAGTAACTATTTGGTTGAACAACATCCAGACCTGTTAGACTCTTATATACTTGGACCATGTCCCCCCTTAGTTTCCTTTGCTCAAGGCTGAACAGATTCAGCTCAGCTAACCTCTCTTCATAAGACATTACTCTAAAACCAGGAATCATTCTCGTAGCCCTACGTTGAACCCTTTCCAAGGCAGCAGTGTCCTTTTTAATTAAGGTATGGTGACCAAACCTGCATACGATATTCTAGGTGGGGTCTTACCAAGGAATTGTATAATCGTAGCATCACCTCCCTTGACTTAAACTCCACACACCTAG
>JAODLD010000046.1:31096701-31112032 GCA_026781065.1 Mormyrops boulengeri | reverse complement strand
CCCCCCCCCCCCCCCCCACCCCCCCCCCCCCCCCCCCCCCCCCCCGGGGGGGGGGCCCCCCCCAGGGGTGACTGTGATGTATCCCAGGCTGAGGTACACCCTGTGCTGTATCTATATCACTGCTAATTACTTTGTCATCTGTTATAAAAACAAAGTGTTACGGAAAGGGAAAAATCCCAAGAAATTCTGATTTATCCAAGGTACATTCACAAGATACCTATTTAGCCTGTGTGGAAAATGAACATTGTTCCATGCTGATCCCAAGCATTGAAATCCTTGATTAATTACACTCCAATTAACTCGTATAATTAAAGGCCTTCTAGAAACTGAGATCCGTGCTCACATATCCAATTATAAGGAAATAAAGTAACATGCACAGTCTTATTGCCAGCTCTGTAAGACTCATTTCAGCTATCCACGCTTAAATAATGTAAATAAAGATGGTTGCTGTTGCCTCACATACGCAAGGTTGGGGGTTTGCATCCCTCCTCTGCTCTGGGTGTGCAGTCTGCATGCCCCATGTTGTCCAGATTTTCCTGCTTTTCTTTAATTTCTTGCCTTATCCAAAGACATGCAGTTACTCTAATTGGTAGCTCTAACTCTCACGTTGAATATGTATGTGCCCTGTGATAGAGTGGCGTCCCATCCAGGGTGAACCCCAGCCTTGTGCCCTGTACAGCCTGGGGTAAGCTCCAGGTGGCCCTGACCAAGATCAGCGGTTTAAGCAGTGGTACTCAAATTGTGGGTCGTGACCCCCTGAGGGGTCGCCAAATAATTGGAGGGGTCGCAAGGTGATTTTGTGATTTTTTTTTTTAATGCTAAAAAAAATTCCTCTTTTTTTATGGCAACTCCCTCGTGATGCTGATTTGGACTTCAGGGGAAAATAGTTGAGTATCCCTGGAACAGAGTTTGTTACTGTTGGGCTTGGTATGATAAATAGGAATGACAGTAAAGATCCTATGGGCGTGAACTAAAGGAGATTTGGACAGTTACAAGCAGGCAGTGGTAGTTATGTAGGGAATGAGTCCAACTTAAACCCAGACCACAACTTAACAAATCTTACCATAAACCTCCCTGTATGGTGAGCAGAGAGAGAGAGAATCTTACCAAAGATATGTCCGGTAAAATGCTCCTAATCATATAATCTATCCAAATAGTCATATACTGTATGGTCATTTAGTAGTCAAGAAACTTACAATTGGTTTGCATTTATTGTGCCATTTTATACTAAATACTTCAGTCCTACTTCTTCCAGCAAGCAGAGAGGCAGTGAGGGATGGGGGCATTCTGACTCATCAGATTTAAAAAGATAACAGACTACATTTATAGGGTACTGATGATTAAAGCACTTCATGCTCCTAAATGTGAATTAGGTTTAGAGTGTGTAGTGTTTACATGGGCACTGCAGCTTTAGAATATTCTTAGAATTGGTCAAGAGAGTCCGTGACTGTTCTTCCTTGAGCAGGGGGGAAGTGGGTAAGTGGGATTAGGGAAGACGCTACCACTCTTTTGAAGAGTGCCATGGGATCAAGCACAATATGTCAGAACCTCAGATTAGTTTCTTTGTATGTCCTTAGAACAGCACCCTCTATGTCGTTCACTCCGCGGGGCCCACCGGAAATTTATTTGGTCCTTAGAGAAGCATGCCCCCTACTGGCCAATCAACTACACTTCTCTGCAGTTGTACATCTGTACATTAATTTCCCCAGAGTAAAGAACACCCCTATTGTCTTATCAGTATCACTTCACTGCAATATATTATTGGTATTTTAGTTGGCCAGGAGTGAAGTGTGCCCCCTTCTGTCAGAAATGGTATTTCCTAGAGGTCTCCCATCCCAATACTAAAACCCAGCGCGAATCGCTGCATAGCTTGATAAGCAAAGGGTGGCAACCACTTATTTAATTAAAATATATATCAGTTTTGGCTGAATGAAACGTGTCACTGTTCAGAAAGTCTTCAGGGGTGGGGTTGTCACAGATGTTAACAGGGGAGGGAAAACAAAGCTTATTATCGCTGCTTTCAATGCGATGCTAGAAAAGTGGCTGTCCGACATGCAATTAAAGACAGGGAGAGGACTGGAGGCAAGAGCTCACCATTGGCTGAGATGTTCCTGCTAGCCGCCATCAGACTTGGAACCCGCAGCATCTCCAAGAGAAATCAGCCCTTCCCGGGGCAATCAATAAGGCTTTGTTCTGACCGACAGCAGCAGAAGGCTTCATACAGGCCCTGAAGCATCAACTGCAAATAGGTGAGGTGGAACACGTCAGCGTGGAGGCCATCTTCATCTGTGTACACACTCACTGAAAAACAGCTTCCTGAAGTTTGCTGAAGAAGATATGCTGACAAGAGGGGGAGCAATGTCTGCCAGGAGGAAAGAAAGGATGTATTTGAAAACAAGTCCTCAGAATTTGTCCCACCCTGCTACTATACATCCATGCATTCATCCATCCACCCACCCACCCATCTAAAGGCACAACATGGATAGTATGCTAGTCTATGTTAGTAGCCCAGCTAATTCAATCTGTTTTCATTCTTAAGGCAGGTTCATACTTCTCCGCACAAGCGCAACACTTGTGTATCCACTCTGCGTTTGTGTACATGGAAACGTTCATAGTTCTGAATCAGCTTTTACTGTGATAAGAAAACAACATGCATTCAGACAAATCAGTGTTTGCACCCCGACTGTGTTGTTTCATTTTTTCCACAATACGAGGTGAGAAATGGGCAGATAAATGAACTATCAAATTACAATAGAAGCCAACGGAATGTGCAGTGTTTAAGCGGGGCACATAGGGTGGCTCTAAGATAATCCTATTAGTATATAGTGAGCTCTATTGCAGGAGACATTGGCTCCTGGGCTCTTCTTAGAAGGAAAAACCTTAGCTTT
The DNA here is from genome assembly GCA_026781065.1 of Mormyrops boulengeri. Taxonomy (NCBI): domain Eukaryota; kingdom Metazoa; phylum Chordata; class Actinopteri; order Osteoglossiformes; family Mormyridae; genus Mormyrops; species Mormyrops boulengeri. The sequence goes on along the minus strand of JAODLD010000046.1, from coordinate 31,109,144 downwards.
GGTCTTCAGAGAGATCATTCGATTAACGCACTTGGAGATGATGCTGCAGAGAAGTTCCCAGTAGGACATGAAAGCCTCCGATAAACTCGAATTTTCTAAAAATAAAATAAGTCCCACATACGATGCTAAAGAGCCCACAGCAGGCCACATGGCTGCACATACCCTGTCACCGTGAAAGGAAACTTCCCACAACCGAAATATCACTTCTGCTCCAGGTGGAGGACAACATTATCTTTGTACCCAGTTTTACTTGGCTGTGCTTGAAAACACATAATTTTCCTGTCAAAGGAACCACAAGAAGTTCCTGTATATGTACCTCTTTGCAGATCTAAAGTAAATTCACTCTATAGCACAGTATTTCCTCCCGTTCATTATCTATGATAGTTAGCAAATGCTAATATTATTAAGTTGAGAATGACATCTGGGCATCTTACCTAAACGGCGGCAAGGATAAAATAGCCATAGTGCACATTTGTCGTATGCTTTGTCACATAGTAAATATAAAAATATTGTTCCAAAGATATAGATAGATAGATAGAATTAATTCCAGGCGTGATAGGACTTGAAGGGGCCACAACCCCCCAGCTTCATAGCATCTTGGCAAAATATCTAGAAGGCTTTGAGAGTTAGTAGAATTACCTGGAAGTCAAATGCAGGGAGGCAGGAATCTTGATCCTCTAGAAAGTCCATCATTTGAACTGTCATTGATGGTAGTTAAAAACTGCTGTCTTGGGTATTTTTCCAGAAGCTTCCGGTATGATGAGGGAGGATATGGATCTCTGGGGGAGGGGTGAAGTCAGCTGACAAGTCCCCTTTCACCTGTGGTCACTCACATGTGTGATTAGACAATGAGGGTTTCCATATTTAGCACCAAGCCGGATGTTTCCCACCCCCTGAGCCTGAAATCCAGCCCTGTTTTCTTTGGCCAGCTCCCCTTTGTTTTCATTCGTTTCCTCAACACAAATATAGTTCGTCATCCATCCTCCCATCTCACTGTCATGTGGATCTGTTCAGTGTCCTCCCTGAGGGAAATCTCACACCCCAGCGAGGATGACATTGGGTTGGGGTCTGATGACTGCGTACAGTTATATAATTAATACAATTTAGCTAAGACTCTTAGATTTTTCCTTTGAGTTATGTTGTTTAATCTGCCTTTCTGGGCTTCTGCAGTGATACCAGACCATGTTCTGCATTTAAACATATGCAAACTGCACAACAGCATTGATTCACTGGCCCTTTTCCTTTTTGGCTGGGCGTTACAACACAATACCAAAAAGTTAAATTACCAAAAATAAGATCAAATGCTCTTTGCTCTCAGCCACCCAGTACCCGAAATCCATGGGACGTTGCTTTTTTCGGCTAAATCTTGTTAGCCTGTCACGGCCTTAATTGACCAAAAATAGTCATTGAAAATTGTGCTGTTTAGTCTGTCTGATCTGTTCCAAATTTAGCCCAATATGGGCGTCTGTTTCAGAAAACATATAGCTCTATAGCCCATACAGTCTTTTTACAGACAACATCAACAACTTGAATAAGGTGGCTTTTCAGCTTTCATGTTCAGCGAAATCTCCATGCTTTTGAGACATCTGGCAAAGCATCTTGTCAACTAGTTTTTGCTGGGTGGGAAAGTGGATCGTCAGATGGAGATTTTAGCAGTGGAGTGTCACAGGCTTTTTTAAAGGCTAACCAAGGAACCAAGCTTCAATAAGCAAAGGGTCGTTTAAGGATATTTTTCTGGAAACAGGAGCCGTTTTTAGGAAAATTTGACAGGGGGAAATAATGTGAGAGAGAATCAGAAAATCGTTGAAAAAAAACCCATAAGTGACTGACAGACAGCTGGATGAAGAATTCATAACTGCTGGAATAAAGTGACAGCCGTGGTTTTACCATAGTTACTCTGAAAGACAGGCATAATAAAATCAAGAACAACAACAACAACCACAAAACTCATGATAACAGTGGTCTCGGCAAGTGACTGAATGTACACTTGTTTGTTTCAGTATGTATTTGGTAATTGGTATTCAAACCCTTATTTATGGAGATATGTTCCTGGGCTGCTGGGTCAATAGACCAGGAAATGTTACGGTAATCCCACACGTATAACACACATCTGTTGTGTTTCGGATATCCAGCGTCACGAGTCCATCACAGGGTGATATGGAAGCGCTCACCACGGACAGCCTCACCAAAATAAGAGCTGAGTTACTCATTAGCAATAATGCTACGTTTAATTTGAATTTATCGTTTTTTTCCACCCATATTACAATCTGCTGTTTGGAATTCGGAAGGCTTCACGGATGGCCCATCGTGTGTTCCATATTCCATCGTTAATGGGCTGTTTTGCATTTAAATTGGATTTTCAGTCAAAACGGATTGTGTGAATGACCCTTCGAAGGACTCGAAAGGCAGAAATGTATTCGTGTAGAAGTGTTTACTGACGCAGACATTTGATGTGATACGTTTTCCACGAATGAATTTCGTCAGTTGAGCATGGAATGGAGACAGTAAACAGTCACCATGACAGTGTAAGCTCGCTCTTCAATGGACGGAAGGTGTAGGTTTAAAATCATTTGTAGATATTAATTGGAAAGCCACCTTGATGGAACGAATTCCTTAGGGCCATTGTCAAAATTGAATTTTAGCAAATTTAGAGAAGCAGAAATTGAGTTCTTTGCAGGTTCATCGAAAGTCAGAGTTTGTCAGAGTCAGCAGCTGGGTGATATCCTTCATTCACTTAGCAGATTAGACCAGTTTGAACCAGCTGAGGCCAAGCTGGAAGACACATTAAGTCTTGCGGTTCGTCTGCCTGATGCAACACCCCCGGGATACATTCTGCTATATGATTTAGCAAAGAAACACTTTTGTGTTTACATGGGGTATTGAATACCTCCGTTGTTGACTTGACCCAACCCAACAAATATGGTTTAAAGTTTTGCTGCCTCAACAGAGAAGGGGGGCATCAGAAAAAAATGCAGCAAGAATTTGCAAGTAGTGTGGGTGCTGGTGGAAATCAAAACAAATAAACAAACAGCAATTTTAAAGGCCATCTGGATGATTGTGACCTTCGGAACATAGCTTAAGGTCAACTGAGCTTCTTCATAGAAATGTTTTTATTCTAAGTGCGGTTTTCATTGATTTCAGCTTGCAGTCATGATGTTTTAATGGTCTGGTTTAATGTCTACATATGTCCTTAGAATAACACCCTCTATGTCGTTTACTGCACGGGGCCTACCAGAAATTTATTTGGTCCTCAGAGAAGCATGCCCCCTACTGGTCAATCAACTACACTTCCCTGAAGTTGTACATCTGTATATTAATTGACCCAGATTAAAGCAAGGTTTGTCTGCATTCTTGCTTTCTGTTTTCTTATAAAGTATGTGGACAAGAGAGATAGAGAACCAGAGTTATTATTGTTAAAGTTAACTAAAACTCTAACATAATAAAACTTCTATGAACAACATGTCTTCAAGAATCTATGAACACATTCATAAAATAGTATAAAGCATTATGATCATGACTATTAATATTTATAAAAAGGCTCAACACATTATAACCATGTTTAATATGCATTATGAATGCTTTATGAAGATCTCTTCTATAATGCACTAAAGATACCTTCATAATGCGGTACAAAGCATCCTTAATTCTTATACTGGCCATTATTAATGCCGGGAAAATGTTTTGCCCCTTTTGAAGATATGATTACATAAGGTGCACTGTGAATTAAAGTAGGATTCTCTAAAGATCAGACACATATAATAGCTCTACAACTTTCAGTCCCTCCCTGGAAATGAAATTACTAACACTTAAAATGAAATACATAAAAACTAAATCGAAATATATCTTTAAAATAAAAAAAATAATAATAAAACCAAACTGAAAACCAAAGGAAATTAAACTTCCAAATGTAAATTGAAAATAATAGAAAAAAAATCAGAACTGTAATAACACTGCAGATAACTAACATATTCAAATGAGATTCCAAGTTGGTGTGGTCATAAACATTTTCTATTATATTTAGATCACGATGTGGGTGTTTTTTTTCCCATAGAGACAATATGTAGAGACCTCATATGTTTAGTACATAATTAGAATTTGGAAAGACCATTGTTGGCTCATACACAATTAAATAAATAAGCAAACAAACAAACAAATAAATAAATAGTTTGCGCAGGTAAGCAACCTACAGAGGGTTTGCGTGTTTTCCCTGTGCTGTGAGAGTTTTCTCTGGGGAATCTGGCTTCTTTCTGCAGTCCAAAGACGTGCAGTTAAGCTAACTGGCGCCTGTAAATTGCCTGTAGTGTGTGACTGTGGCTGTACCCCAGCTTAGTGCCCTTCGTTGCCTGGGATAGGCTCCAGGCCCCCTGTGTTCCTAACCAGGATAAGCGGTTGGAAAATGAATGGATAGTTCCAGTTAAAAGCGTGTCTCAGGCTGCCCTACAATGCAGGAAATGATGTGTTCCACACACTGATTCATTATTTCTTTCTCGACGGAGTGTGTGTCAGTGTGCAGTGAGCAGCAAAGACAAGGGCTGAAATGGCAATTCCTGATAAGCGTGCGTCCCCGAAAACCGGCCTGCCTGACCGCACATAAGCAGAGGGGGAATCCAGCAGAGCCAGCGAGCTTATCTTAACGCTCCAATGCGGTGGCACCGGCCAGCGGCACGTTACCGCGTTGTTATGGCCCTGCACGCTTGGCTTCTCGGTGCAGGGCGAAGCTTGCTTGCTATGCGCCGTGAACTTTTCATTAAATGTGCTCGTGGCTGCAGTCGGTTAGTGAAATGGGCTATTTGGGCTGCAAATAACCCGGGGGAAGGAAAAAGACATGTTTACTATTCGTTTGTGGATCTCTGTTCCGGCAAAGGGTCAGAGCACTGAGACAGGTTTCTGGGCTGCTTGAGCTGAAGACAAAAAGGGCAGGGGACCGCACTGCAATGGCTGATTGCTCAGCAGACTGTCCAGGATTTAGTCCGTTTCCTGCAGCCCCCTGAGCCTCCAGAATACTGTAATATTTTAGTGCAGTGTTTCCCAATCCGGTCCCAGGGGACCCACGGTCGGTCCATGTTTTTACTCCCTCCAAGCTCCTTACCAGACAGTCCAAAAAACGGCACACTGCTTTAACGTCTCTGCAATATTTGGCTTAGGTGGGCATGTTCCTCTAAGTAGCCCTCCCTCATTTGCGTGTATGGGCGCTTGTGCCCCGCGATGATCTGGCATCCCATCCAGGGTCTCCCCTGCACTGCCTGGATGGACTCCAGACCCTATCTAATGCTGTACTGGATCAGCAAATACAGAAGAACGGACATTAGACGTGTAGAAAAAAAACATTATCAGGCTATGCCTGCACGGTGTACTCCACCACGATATTTCCAACACTGCCTCACACATGAATTATTTTTCATGCTGTTTTCCTTATCACTAACGCAGCACCCCCCACCAGATCCTAGATGCAGCATACCAGGACAGCCCACTGCTTCATACCATGTTTTATATGTACATTATTCATGCTGCTGACGTTGCCCTGTTTTATTTTTCTGGCCCCATGATTATTTATACTGAGTTATCTCGTGTTCCACCTTGACTTTCGGCAACTATGACAAAGTCACACTACTGATATTGTTACATTATGGTGTCCCTCTGCGGCTTAAAGCAATAATTAACTGTGCTGCAGATAATAATATTTATAGTAATAGCACATTCATTTGTTTCATTTAACCCTTATGTAATGCGGACCCTATAGCCTTTCCCAGGTAACACAGGGAACAACCGGAGATGGGACACACATACACAGATATAGACACACAGACACACACACAAATTTGTAATTATATCTTTGTGGGGACTCTCCATTCATCTCTATGAGGAAAACTCTACACCCAACAATGACAACCTTAACCCCTACCCAGCCCTAACCTTAAGCATAAGTAACCAAACTTAAAATACAAGATTTTTAGTTTTCTGATTGCTGTCACGTTTTTTTTTATAAAAATTGATTTTCCCTTGAGAGGACTGAAAAAATGGTCCCCACAAGGTCAATATAACAGGATTTCTTTACATTTTGGCCACATTTGGTCCCCAGATGCAACATACACATACTGTAACCCGCAGACACACACAGACACAGACACAGACACACACATGTCATTTTAGAGATGCCAATCCATCCCAGACTACCCAGAGGAACATGCAAATTCCATAGAGGTCATGACCTCGGAGCAATGTAGCCACAGTGCTACCCAGCATGCACTGGAGCTGTTTCTGGTGCAGTTTTTTACTGGATGTAAATACAGGGTCATTTGTTTGCAGACGTGAATAAATATGTGCACAAACATTTTCACACTATGCAATTAACTTTGAACGTGCAAGCAAATGCTTTATTGTTAATGGGAGTCAAAGTCAAAGTGAAAAAAGACAAAAAAATTACATTTCTACATAAATCTTATTCAGCTTAGCAATAGGATGGTGTAAAGCAGTGTTTATGCATAGCCGTATCCATCGTGTCCCCCTGCCTTGTACTCTCGGCTTCCTGGGATCAGGGCCTCCCAACAACCCTGAAAAAGATAAGTGTTTGGAGGATGTATCGATTGATAGATGTGTGTGTCCATCAAAGGCTGATACCATTTATTCAATGCCATTCAGTTATTCAATGTAGCATGTTCTATTAGTCCTGGGGTCTGAAGGTATTACTATTATTGTGTTGTGCAGAGCTATAGTTATGTGATGCTTCAGTCCTCATAGCCTGTAAAAGAAGGGCTCCTTCCCCCTGAAAATATCCTGTCTTTAGCCTGAGCCATCATGACAAGAGGCCCAACCAGTCGTCCATCTGAGAGATGATAGCAAAGTTATGAAAGCCTTCTGTCCAGGGCTTCTGTATCTGCAAGATAATGTCTGGCTACTTATTACTGAACACCCATGGAGGGTGAAATATTGAAGTTGAGCATCAAACACACTTAAGCTAATCAAGCTAATTGCCTCTTAATTGAGCTCCAGCCTAACCAATAGAAAACCGGGATCACCTGCGACTAATTGACAGGAAAGCTTTAGATCAATTGGTATCCGTTGTTGTTAATTGCTGTTCACAGAGGTGGTAGACAACAATTATCCTGTCCGTTTACTCCTAGTTAATTAAGTCAGCCTGGCTGGAATCTGTGAGGACATGTACCCGTTCTCTTGGGGAGCTGTGTGCGGTCTAGGAAAGCTACAAAGAAACGCGTCTTGCTATGTTATACTAGGCAATCTCCAGGGCATTAAAAAACATGAACTGATCATTGATTTTAATTACTACATTTTAGAATAGGGCATTTGCTTTACTGCTGCAGCACATTCTAATGTTTACAATGAATAGTGTTTTTTTTTTTTTCGAAGATGGATTGTTTTGGGAGATGGCGACATTTAGCCATTATCGTGAGATGCTTTGTTACACGTGTGGCACTCATCTCGTGGTAAGAGTGCTCGACCCAGAAAGGGATACCTAGGGCCCAGTGTTGCCACATGAGTCCGGGTTTCATGCTTTACCACACGTTTGCTTCCCGGATCTGTTGCCAATGTCATTGTTGTTGCCGCTGGCCAGATTGATGAATAGCAGAATAGGAAGAAAGGAAAAGAGAAAATGCCTCTAATTGATTTAGGGTGGCTCCCTCAGAGGTAAGAGTTAGGATGGGGGGTGGAGGGGGCCCCAGGCGGGCGGGGGGATCTACAGGGTCGATTACACAGAGTCAGCCTCTTTTTATGTTTCTATCACAAAGGCGGCAATGAGACAATTCATCACCAGGAGGGCCACGAGGGGAGAGAGCCGCCGCCAGAAGATTTACTGCTGACATGGCAGGCCCAGCGTGCTCTTTCATTAACCTAATATATGCGACAAGGGCTTTAAATACGACTTGGAGACTCCCGACCGACGCCTCTCGGCCCAATTGGAAAGTGCACTCAGGCACTGGCTGATCTTTCTGATCTCTTAGGTGCCGTGGGAGGAGTGTGGACAGCATGATAACAATAATATTGGCACAGTGCAGGCATGTAGCCACGTTGTCCAGAATTTGTTCCCTCCCCCTGTTTGGTAAAATCTATTGAGGAGGACCTATCGGTTCCTAGAAACCCACTGAAACTTATTTATGGCTAAAGCCCTGGCACAGCTGATAGCATGGTCGCCTAACACTTTTGGTTCTGAGGTTTGAGTCTCTATCCTGGTTCCATTTACGTTGAGTTTGCATGTTGTTGTGGGGTTTCCTCTGGGGTCTCTGGTTACCCCCCTAGACTAAAATCACGCTAAGGTACGTGAACTGGAGTTGCCAAATGGTGTGAGTACCCTGGAGTCCCAGTCTGTTGGGGTATAGAAAGTACGTCGATCCACAGATAATAATAATGTTTTTGTTGCCTTTCAGGAAGCTAAAGGTCACCTTACATAGTAGAAAAACAACAATAATACCAATAAAATCAGACATGACAGAGCAAGATGTTCAAACAGATGGACTCAAAGTAAATATGTGAGTGTAGAAAGATGCGTATTAATGGCAGTTTTAAATCGTGTTCTAGAGTCCAGTTGACGGATGTGAAAGGAAGAGAGTTGTAAGAGTTTAGCGCCCATTGTGGGGAATACGGTAATGCTTATTGTGTACGGTGGAGGAACCTGGTGTAACAGAGTAACACTGGCACAAAAGCTGAAAAATAAGATTTTCCTTTCATCAACAGGAGGCTGGAGATGAAAGCCTCAAGGAAGTCAGGTGACCAGCTTTACTATATCTCCTTGTCTCTTGTTCCTTATGATGTGCATAAATTGATTGGAAGGTCACCAGTTCAAAACCCAGGGTAGGTAGTGATTTTATCACTAGGCCCCTGAGCAAGACCCTTAACCCCCAATTGCTCTAGAGACTGTCTGATGCTGTTTTTTCAATTGTACACCAATTTGCATAACAATGTCTGCTAAATAAATAAAATATGTTAATGTAGAGATTTTTAAGCCCCTCCCACATTCAAAATGCTTGACTTTTCCTGTCCTGGACCCTGTCACATGGTTCTGTCCCTAAAAAGTTGCTTTTGAGTCTTTTAATGATCAAGATCTGTGTTCAGTTTAGCTAACTAGGGTGGGACGGGGATGTTGCAAATTTACTCAGTACCCAGAAATGTGAGATTAAGCAGATCCAGGGAGTTTGGGTGTCATTTGAGGGGGGCGTGTCCATAGTGTAAATCTGCACAGGGGATGGTTAGACAACATCAGCTTGATTCCATAGCTTGCGTCCTGTATGAATTTACCCAAATAGGTCATTTCACCTGGGGATAAACATACCAATCACTGTTAGGAGTCAATAAATGCTGATGAACAGAGTAAAGCAGCCAAACCAGAAGTGCATTGCGAGGAAACCTTAGGCTTTATTTCAAAGCTAGAAATTATATGGAAAAATCCTTACACCTTCCATGAGCACTATGTTGTGAAAGAAAGCTTAGCTCTAGGATGGGTGCCTTCACGCCTTTTTATTTTATTCATGAATTATTTTTAGCAGGGTTTATACACGGCCTGACTCACGCGAGGGCTCTAACCCCCTAGCTTGGGCTAAAGGTAGCGCCTGCGCTATGCTGTTCTCTGTTCCTCAATGGCAGAATGTACCGATTGCCACGAATCAGCCTTTGGGGACGTTTCTCACATCACACATTCAGAAAAAGCGTGTAGGCAGTCCTGGCAGCATCTGTACTACACCCCCACAAAAAACTTTCAGAACGTTCCAGAGAATAAAATTAATGTGGGAATAACAGGGAAATATGAGGCCACGAAACTTTTATATTTCTAATATTTTTGGGCAAATTCCAAATACAGTTCACGCTGCTTTATTACAGTATGAACCCCCCCCCCTCCCCCCGACAGTGTAATAGATGCAGGCAGGAGTGTGGATCTGCATTCCCAATCCTAGCAGCGATAAGCAAAGAGGCTCTTATCAGTTTCTTGATTATATCCTGCCCTGTGCTGACCCGCTAAGTGCCACGATGTGTTGTCTGGCTTGCTCTTGGCAGACGTCGCTGAATTTTAAATGAACACCAGCTACAAACCACCAGGCGATTCATTTCACTGCGAGCTGCACTGTCGTCACTCCCGGCTTTGAGGTGGACATGCGTACGAGATGCTGGAACAGTGGGAACAAGCCCCATGGAGGGGGGGGGCAGTGGCTCAGTGTGCAGCACTGTAGCCTCACGGCTGAAGTATTAGAGGCTTGAATACGCAGCCCCTCCCCCCTCTCTGCGTGTTCCCTCTGTGTGTGTGGTTTCCTCTGGTCTCCTCCTGCCACCTAAATCCTTGTGATTAGACAGCTCCCTGCAAAACACTGGCTCTGACTCCCACGTCGTTAAAATGCCTCGTTAGCGCTGGACACCCTCAGCCCGGATCACAGTCTAAAGCTCTGACTCCCATGCTGTCGAGACGCCTCGTTATCGCTGGACGCCCTCAGCCCGGATCACAGTCTAAAGCTCTGACTCCCATGCTGCCGAGACGCCTCGTTATCGCTGGACGCCCTCAGCCCGGATCACAGTCTAAAGCTCTGACTCCCATGCTGCCGAGACGCCTCGTCACCTCTGGACCCCCTCAGCTTGGATTGCACCCTAAAGCTGTGACTCCTGCTTTGCCCTGAGCCATGTAAACGATGATTCATGGCACCCCGGCCAGGGCAAGCAAAATGCAGCAGCCCTCCCTCCTCCCCAAAAACAATCAAATAAAGATTAACGAGCACGGAGTATATGGCTTTTGTGCTTGGGCTGTCGGAACGAGATCGATGCTGTTGTGCTATATTTCATTAGTGCAGTGTGTGTGTGTGATTATATGCATGCGATTGCATTTAAGTACATTTAAATTTATTTACTTTAACACAAGGGGTCCAGAGGCACTAGCTAGAGCATCTGAGTCATCCGGTCCTTTGCCTGCACTCACAAATGACAAATAGATAAACGAATGCAAGAAGCACGATGTGTATAAAACATGCATTAAAGATCTGTTAATCAGCTCTTTTTGTCTGGAGGTGTGTCGCTAAGGAGGTTATACCTCTGTATCCATGTCTAGTAGGTTATTGGTTCAAATCCCATTGCTGACAGAGTAACCATACTGTAAAACCCTTGATTGTGGCCCTTAACCCTAACTGCTCCAGGGGAGCTGGGTAATCCTTGCTTGGACAGCACCTTAAATAAAAGCACCTGATTGAAACTCAGGCTGCTGCATGTGCCATATGAATGCCCTTGTGCATGTGCTTTGGGCTGGGGCAGTGTGTGGCTAGGTCTCTGTGCCTGTGATTAGAAGGTTGCTGGTTAAAATGTTGTGCTTGGTAGAGTAGTAACACTTCAGTTGGACCCTTTAGTAGCATCCAGGGTTGCAGGATGGACTCCTGACTCTGTGCTCAGACCCCAAGCATTGCTGTCACTTATATATGTGTGTGTATTTCTTAAAATTGGAGAGCAAAATGGGATATGCAAAAAGACATTCCAGTGTGCGTATGTTTGTACAATTGGCAAAAAAATTTCATCATAGATTTTTTACGACTGCAAGTGTCATGTGACTTGTGCGGCTAAATCCTGCGTTAATGTGTCCTGTCATGTCCTGAAAACATTTCTCCAAGGATGCAGTTATGGCTGCAGTTTCCTATCAGCTGACCCAGTGAGGAGTAGGCTTTATAAATGTGTAGCACACCTCAAGGAGTCACAGCAGGAGAGTAATGCTGTGCCTTCTCAGCTCTCACGCCATGTGGGGCTGGCTTTGACAGTTACATGGGGGGGGGGATTGCCAAGGCTCATAATCGCAGCATAAACGTCATATTTTTGGGCATCGTAAATGATTTCATGACATTCGATGCACATCAGGTAACTTCAAAATGTATATTTTGCTGTCAAATTTATTAGGCTTTAAACAAATGGCCAGATCAAATGATAGCTTTGTCAATGATGGCATTTTACAGAGGCTGTATGCCTCTAAGGATACTTACTACTGTGGAATAAATGTTTTGTGGATAATACATATATATAATGTGGATAATACATATATTTATGATGTGTAGTATTATTTATGTTCAAAATGTGCATGTATTGGTTCAAGAGAAGGGCAAACAGATTTAAGGACTCAGAACGAGGATTGACAAGAACAATGATGTAATCCAAGAGCGAAGGGTCATAAACACAAGGCTAGTTCAGAACACACCCAGGCTAAGACGAAAAGCACAGCCAAATCATGACCAGGGGACAGCATCAGAAACTGGGAAGTGTAAACCAGAAACACAGCAAGTCTGCACTGAGCACAGTAAATCAGCAGCTCGGCAATGAGAAGGCGCAATACCTCACAAAGATTTTACTTCCCAGAGCTCCATACAGTATATTACCCTCAGGCTAATCATGAGATAGGCAACAGGTGTGTGTAATATTGGGGGGGTAGCTGGGAGTGGCTGACTGGAGGTGGTGGTGGTGGTGGTGGTGGGGGGGGG
>JAODLD010000046.1:31076826-31096601 GCA_026781065.1 Mormyrops boulengeri | reverse complement strand
GCCCCCCCCGGCCCCCCCCCCCCCCCCCCCGCCCCCCCCCCCCCCCCCCCCCCCCCCCTCTACACTACAGATATCATAAATCAGCATAAATTCATATCATAAATTTCATCAAGCGAGTTATGTTAGATCAGTAATGACAAATGATCTCTGATTAAGGAGCACAGTGGAACTGAAGAACTGAGGACACTCTTAAATCCATGGAATTTACGAGGACTGATTAATCTGTCGTCTTGACAGCCGCACTTCCCACTGAAGCAGCGTTATGAGTTTCTCAGGCTGCCTGTGACCTCTGTTTCGGCTCAGACAAATAAGCAGGTTTTCTGTCATTCCTCCAGGACACCATTTTAATAATGCCAAACCTATTTAAATTTTACTTTGGGATGCAGGGGCTTTTAGATTTATGGACAAAACTGAAGAAGATTGTCTGATTTTCCCTCTACCACACCATGCTGACTGATGAGCAGGCAGTGTGTTGGTTAAGGAGCCATATCCCCGAGTTTGCTGGTTTCCCTACTCTAGTGCTTACCCTATGTAAATTGGTAAAACATCGATCCACCCATCTGGACATGATCTCAGGCGTTAGTGCACAAGGCAACGGTGCAACCTGCATGGGATGCCAGTCCATTGCTGAGTACGGTTACAGGCTGTCCACAGGTTATGAATGGAATCTGTTCCTTAAATTGGTCATTAAGTCTTTAATTTGTAGTCAGAGATAATACAGTAAATAACAAGAACTTCAACAATAATACGGTGAATAACAATAGCAACAACAATAATGGTACAGTGATAGTAAAAGTAATTACATATGATAGTGCACTGTTCCTCAAGCACCCTCCCACTTGAAGTGCTGCAGTGCCGCCTGCTCTGATTCTCCACAAATAGTAACAGTTACTCAAAATTCAGGACAATTTTCGAATTTGAACAACAGCATGAACTTCTTCAGGTCTGTCCTTCAATCCTGAGCCGGTCAAGTCCATAGACAAAATCCCAGGGCACCATCTCCTGAGGATGTGCCAACTTAGCAAACTACTGACGCCCCTCCCAGCCTGGTACGCACTGTCTGAGATAAAGTGAGACTGGGCAGTCGGGGTTGCGGGACAGGGACGCCACATGGACTTTGACTGTCATTGCTTCAATCCTTAAGCACTAGACCCTAGTGGGGTCATGCTCATATGGAAAAGTTTTTTAAAAATAACATATGACTCATGTGTTTCACTCAAATCATATCATTGAATCATATTTTTTTATTTATTAATGTAAAAATACATACATATGAAATAAATATACCATCTAACGTATATATCCTACATTCATGACATTAAATGTGTCATTAGTCATATATGTCATTTATTCATGCAAAATCCTTATTACAATTTTTCAACATATGTTCTACATTGATGTACAATGCATATTATATGAATGTTTTGTCAGTATTACTTTTTATGCATGATTCTTTGACCAAACTCGTGTTAAATCATGGACAGTGGTTACACACAACTAAAATGAGTATTTTCAAAAGGAAACATCCTTTTTTCAGTTGTTGCATTCGCTTTGTTTTCCGAGAACATAACATGAATTTTTTCATGTCTAATTAAACCAACTGAATGTGGAGAGATCATAGTGTCTCTCATTAGAATAATATTAATGCAATATAAATTTTTATTAAGAAACAACAAGCCATAAACATGCATTTCCTCATAAAGCACTATGTTATTCTGCATGGTAAAATGTAAAGTTTATGTAAAAGTTTAATATTTTTGCTATAGGCTTTTCCCTTGAGTGCCCTACATGTCAAGTGTGTAAAATGCATAATAATCATGGCTATAATAGGATAAACCTTTTTATAAATAGTTATAGCTGTTTGTATAATTTATCAATGCATTATAATACATTATGAAGGTATGTATAATGCATGATACATGGGTGATTTAAGTAAAGTGTTACCATGTTTTTTTGTTTGAATGTGGCCATAACCATACAAGGAAAAATACACTGACTTGTAGCAAACATAAAAAAACATCCTGTGTTGTCATCTAAAAGTGAAATAAGAAAAATGCTTGATAGCCATATATGAACCATGTGTTGTTTTTGGGGTTTTTTTCATATGGGGCAGTGAGCCTAAACCAGACAGCACAGGGCACAAGGCTGGGCTTTACCCTGGACGGGGTACCAGCCTGTCACAGGGCACAAGGCTGGGCTTTACCCTGGACGGGGTACCAGTCTTTCACAGGGCACAAGGCTGGGCTTTACCCGGGATGGGGTACCAGTCTGTCACAGGGCACAAGGCTGGGCTTTACCCTGGACGGGGTACCAGTCTGTCACAGGGCACAAGGCTGGGCTTTACCCGGGATGGGGTACTAGTCCATCACAGGGCAACTGGTAGAACATAATCTGTAGAATTGGATACTGAACACGTATTGTAATAATAATACAGCTTAGGCCAGATGCATCTGGATTAAATTTCCCACGTATTATATTGACACTATGGCAAAAAAGCTCATCTATCTGTCAGTCCATAAAGTTACTGCTTCCACATGTCTTTGATGTGTGTATGCCACGTGCTAAATTTAATTCAATCGGAACAAAGCCAAAATATAATAAAATTGCAGGTAGCTTCCAGCAGGGTAATTAAATGCTTCTGATGAGTTGTGAATGATTGATTTTTCCAGACTCAGGAGTTTCAGAAGAAATGGACTGCCACAAAATAATCTTGGTTGTAAGTTCACTGGGGAAGGTAGCAGTAATTCATCTGCAGACTCTGCAGTACTGGTCTGAGACAACATGGACGTAGTTAAAAGAAGCTTAAAAGTCTGACTGATTTTTAAGCTTCACCAATAAGACAAGGTTATAGCTGACCAGGGAAACAAAAGCTAACTAGCATCAGTTGAGGAGTAGGCCACACCTAACTAGTTGTTTTTCATTATCACAATAGTCTATTGTCGTCTTTGTGTGTGTCAGGTCTGTAATCATGAAAAACAGGGTCCCTAAAAAACTGGATAAAATTCGATATTGTATTGCTCTGGGTTAGGGGCCCAGTATAATATGCTGTCTTGGAGCCAAAAATCTCTAGAAGTACTCCTACGCAGACAAACTACCCGCAATTTAGAGATGCCAAATCACCTAACTGTATGTCATAGGACTGCAAGAGGAAACTGGAGTACCTGGAGAAAAACCACATGACACGGGGAGATCATGCAAACCCCATACACACAGAACATACCTGGGATTCATACCCCCATCCCTGGAGCTATGGGCTATAGCACCACACACTACAGTGGCCCTAAATGTGTTTTCTTTTCAACAAATAAGTAGTAATAAGATATCCACACTGGTGTTTGCATTAATTTTCAGAGCTAGTTTCCTAGACTCTGGCTCCTTGGCTTCCCCACAATCTACCCAGGTAACCCAGTTTATCCCTAATCAGTCCAATCAGGGCTGTCTAGGCCTGGTGCTCAAACTGCACGCCTGTGTGAAGATCACTCTAACTCAGCCCTGTGCCATCACTCTGCCTCCTGCTGCCCTACATAGACATACAACTATAAATATTCCAGCATGTTTTTTCTCTCTTGAATATTTCATCACTTCTGTTGGCAATGAAATTGAATAAACAAAATAAACAGGGATAAAATTACCTGTGTGATCAGATAATTTACATATATAAGAGACCACATCAGTGAGAGAAAACCTTTTAAACCAATATAAAAGTTTGTGTTTGTAAACATTAAAGTGCTTGCGAGTTGACTGCGGGCTATTTTCACTCTCTCTGCGATTGCTATACATACACCGAGAATCAGCAACTGGCTGGTGCCACCAAAACAAAACCGTGCATCATAAGTTAGAAACCGTGGGAGGGATGGCAATGCAACACCATATTCGGTGGATGGAATGGGGACGTTATTTGGTTTGACAAACAGTGGAAAGGTCTCGGCATGTTCTCCTTCTTGGGATAACTTCCATGCTTATCACATTTAGAGAAGAAGATAAATACAGTTTAGGTTTAGTACTGCAAATATTCCAATCTAACTGAAGTGAAAAAAGACTTGTGCATGTGCAGTGTACCAAAAAAAAAGTGGGGTCTCCTTCAGCTTGCCGACTTGGGGAGAAGAGGGCAGATGGTCGACGGGGGCAAGGGGTTGATGTTAAGAGTTGCTGACCAGATTAATCTACTTGGCAATCCGTGGTCATTTTGTCTTTCTTTGGTTTGGCTGTTCGGCACCTCAGGCCTGTGAAATGGCTAAATGCCATAAGGGACGTGACTCTTGTGGGTAAACTGTGACACCTGACACCTATGGTACTAGACAAATACCTCAGGATCAAAATGGCCATCAGGCTTAAGGAAACACTACGGGGTTTGGATGTGTGGCCTGGAGTGACAGACAGTACAGGTGGCTTATTTATATTATTAATCGTTTTGCAAAGGTGACCAGGTGTGATGTCACCTGACTTTGCTTGTCCCCTGGACGTCCACGTGCCCTCTGTCCTACAGAAGCATAAGTTCTGCTCAAACAGCAAACCCATTACTTACGTTTTTTGCACTGTCCTCAAAGACTGCTACGCTGCACTGATTTCCATTATAAATAAGTCGGCTGATTCCACGGGATTTATGCTATCGCAAGGGAAACTGATAAACAATCAGCTAAACATTAAAGCGGTTTAAGATAATTGGATGGATCAGCTAACCATCGTATTAAATGGCATTAGATTTAGAAGTTTAATACCTGAGCTACTCTCATCAAAGCGGCTGGCTGGCCAACCATGCTGTTCAAGAACGAGGTCGGCGGCTTTTCCTGCTCATATCGACCTCAGACAAGGACGGGCTGGACCTTCCAAGAGATGCTAGACACAGAGCAGAAGGCTGTCTTCTCTGATCAGCTCTGGCAGGACTATGAAAATGTCCTTTTTCTGTTTTTATTATTTTTCAGTCCCCATGAAGGTGACTCATTGGTGTGACAAGAGTCACTATACTTCCATAAAATCCAGTCTTCCATCCATCTTGCATAACTGCTTATAAGTATAGGGATATGGTGTCCCTGCAGCCTATTTAATTGCATAAAATCTATATTTTAATATTTTGAAGTCATTGAAACATTGTCATTCTTCCATGCATTGGTCTGTCGCTTACTGTCAATGCCATTGAACACCAATCAGTCAATGTGTCATGTAAGTGGGTTATGGCTGGATTGGCTGGCAAAGAAGCAAACCTCATCTTTCCTGAACCCCCAAGGCTTAGGCATACTGGTGGATTCTCAGTTAACCATTCCGTATTCAGTCCTGTTAAAACCCAGCGGTAGTAGATACCCAATGGACTAGTTACTTCAAAAGCAATTTTAGAAGTTCAGAAGGATCAAATATTTGTCAGACAGCATTTCTCAATCCTACAGAAAATGCAATAAGCTGAATCACTGATGAGTTAATCTCTTTGAATAAAAATATCTTCCCCTCAGGGGAGCAAGCCATTTATTTAGAAAATCTTTCCCTTAATCCGTACCCACATCTTCAGGTTTGGCAAAAACTGCTTTCCTAATCGTGCAGATAAAGATTAAATTTAAAAGTTAAACAGGAGAAATACTAGGTCATTTAAATTCACTAGTAGCTCACATCCATCGTCACTCATGGATCCATTGAAAATATTTGAGAATATCGGATGGCCTCAAATTGACCTGGAATTAAAAATATGTATATTCACGTTAATCAAGCTGGAGCAGAGGTACTGTAGGGGACACTAACCTCATGTCCACAGGGTTGTGGGTTTGATTCCTGCACCTTGCATTGTTCTCCCTGCTGATACTGGTTTTTTCCCATAGTCCAAAAACATAAAATCCCAGTGATTTGGTGTCTCTAAGCTGCTATAATGTGTGTTGTACTTCATGGAATAAGCTTCATGCACAATGTCAGCCTGTATGATTAATGGATATAAATTATAGATTAATGGATATAAATTATGTAATCTGTCATCAGTTTTGAGTTACTGTTAATCTTATATTCCTGCCCAATTCAGACATACATATAGGTTCCACTTTTAAGGGTAACTGGTAATAATATTTTTATGTGTGAATGTCTGAATTTTTGGATTCATTCATTTGTAAACAGGACTAATATTACTGAGGATTAAAAATGTGTTTTCCAAACACACCTTGTGTTGCAAAATTAATCTGAATTTACTACACCATTTCCAGAAAAGTTGGGATGCTGTGTACAACGTAAATAAAGGCAGAATGCAATGATTTACAAATTGTATAAACTCATATTTAACTGAAAATAGAACATATCAGGTGTTGAAACTGAGAAATGTTATTATTTTATGACAAATACATGTTCAATTTCAATTTAATGCCAGCAACACATCTGAAAAAACTTGTGACAGGGGCATGTTCACCACTGTGTTGCATCACCTCTTCTTTTAACAAGACTCTGTAATAATTTGGGAACTGAGAGGACAAGTTGCTGGAGTTCTGAAAGTGAAATGTTGTCCCATTCTTACCTGATATAGGATTTAAACTGCTCAAAAGTTCGGGATCTTCTTTCTTGTATTTTTCATTTGATGGTGCGCCAAATGTTTCCAGAGGGTGAGGCAGGCAGGCCAGCTAGCACCGGAACTATGCTGCTGGAATATGCACAGAATGCAGTTTGCTATTGTCTTGCTGAAATATACAAAGCTTTCTCTAAAAAAGACATTTTCTGGATGGCAGCATATGTTGCTCTAAAACCTGTATATATTGTTCAGCATTAATGGTGCCTTCCCAGATGTACAAGAAACCTAAGCCGTGGGCACATATGCACCCCCCAAATACTTTTCCATTTTGCCTCAGTGCCTTAAATGAACTCGGGCCCAGAGAAGTCAGCGGTGTTTCTGGATTAGGTTTAGATATGGTTTCTTCTTCGCAAGGTACAGTTTCATCCTGTATTTGTGGGTGCAGCGACGAAATATGTTCACAGACAATATTTTTCCGAAGTGTTGCTGAGCCCATACAGTGATTTCCACTGTAGAATCGTGTCTGTTTTTAATGCAGTGCTGCCTGAGGACCCGAAGATCACGGCTATACAATATCGGATTTGGGCCTTGTCCCTAGCATACAGAGATTTCTCCATATTCTCTAAATCTTTTAATGATATTATGTACCGTAGATGATGAAATTCCCAAATACTTCGCATTATTACATTGAGGAACATTATTTTTTAATTGTTACACTATTTGCCCATGCAGTCTTTCACAGAGTGGTGAACCTCTCCCCATCTTCACTGCACAGAGACTCTGCCTCTCTGGGACTCTCTTTTTATACCCAGTCATCTTACTGACCTGTTGACAGTTAACCTAATTAGTTGTGAGATATTCCACCAGGCGTTTTGTTTTAGCATTACACAACTTAATCTTAGTCTTTTGTTGACCCTGTCCCAACAGGGAAAAAAAACAAAGTGCTTCCAAAGTGCTTTCTCAATAATAAATAGCCAAGAAAAGCCAAGACAACATGACTAGCTTTGACTTGTACACTGAAGACACTCAATGCCAAACACTGTGGCAAAAGTCTGTGTGTGTAATTTGTGTCCACAATGAGTGTTGATACGAAGGAAATGTTATATCTGCAGGAGCATTGGTATATGGTCTTTATGTTCAGAACTTTATGGTCTGTCAAGTTGTTTGTTGTTGTTTATCACTAACAATCTGTGGCACAGTACAGAAAGGAATAGTTGTGTTGTAGACAATTAAATCTTCCATAGCTACTTCTTTGCTTCTGGAATGAAGGATTTCAGTTTGTACTTTGTCTCTGAGAGGAATAGATATGGATTGAGCACAAGATTTGGTTCAAGATTTTCCAAGATTTTACTACAGCTAGGCGCATTTCTCAATAAAATGGTTTTATAATGTTGCAGGATCTGACTAGAATACCAAACAGGCATGGATAATATTGCTGAGAAACACTGCTATTCTGGATTCAGCTCATTGCAAAATTGACAGAAAGACGCTTTGGATGGAATGAGACTGCGGACAAAATGACCGGTTGAAAAGCCGATAGATTTCGGCGAACACTCTTCCCCTGTAATCAATAAGCAATGATACAGAAAGTATGACTGAAAAAACGCAATACAGCAAAACAGTATGATAGTCATTTAACTTCAATTGATTGATGTCATTGCTTTTTCAAACATTTATTATTGGCATATAAAAGAGGGAAAGGCCCTGTTTGGGGTTTCATTTCTGTTAGGTTTCCTTTAGCTTATCGTCCTGCATATCTTTGGTTAACAGCCTGAGACCTGACGCATTTCTCACTCTGCTTTTAAACCCACATTTGTGAAGGCATGAGCAGCCATATTCTGTTTTCTGTAAAGGTCTCGGGTTTGTTGAATTTTGAACAGTAAACTGAGGTGAAAATTGTCCGCCCGCCTTCTGCGCCTCATGGACCCTGGGTGTGGCTCAACAGCTGCCCGGATCAGTCCTGAAAGGAGCATAGTGTGGTAGGAAGGGGCATGGATCGATGGGGGCCGCAGCACATGAATATGGATGCTGGTGACTGGCCGCTCGCGATGATTACTGTTGCTGGGTCCCAGCTTTGGGAGCCAGTGGCTAGCATTACTCTTGTCGAGCAGTGGAGTGCCCCCCCCCCCCACAGCCTCCGGCAGGAGGTAGGGGGGAGCAGCAGGTGTCTGCTGAGGGCAGATTGGCCCCGCGTGAGCCTGGTCCTCATTAGCGGTTAGCAGCTGGGCCAGGGCAGACTCGCCATTGTCTGGCGGCTGGCTAGTGGCTCCCTTCTACACGGATGATTATTTTCGAGACCCTCTTGCAGTCCTGTCTGTGTGTGCTGTATGCACAGTTCATTTTGCCATCTCTCACTCTCTAACACAGGCACATAAACACAGATGGCAGCCTTCTCTGTCTTTGTAGGGGTTCCACCTCGACAAATAAAATTCAACAACAGATGAAAGCTGGCAGCAAGCAAAATATTTTTTTCTTTTATTTTTCACTTTTTATTTCTTTAAAAGGAAGCAGGTGAGATGGTTTAACAAATACAGGTTTTGTGGGGACATCCATTAAATCTAATTTGCAGCAGTTATTTTTTAAGAGGACATTTTATTTTATTTTTCCAAAAGAATCACACACCATCCCACACTCAGACACATCACAACAATTTTCTGTTATGGCAGGAATGACTTTTTGACAGTTGCCCAAATGTTCACATTCTGAAAGTATTAACTGTCAAATTAAACACTTTAGCCATGTATTTGCATGTAATCCAGTGCCGTTTGGAGTGGGTTAGTTAAACTGCTTGTTTCTCTGTTTAGCTAGAGCCCCACAGTAGGGCTGTGAAAAGCCAAAAGGAAGGATGTTGAACTCGTACTCTCTCTCCTGGAAAGAATGTTGAAGAATTTTCCTGTGGCTCTCCAACATGAGCCTTTTGAACAGAGATCTCTGTTATGCCTATAGAAGCAAACTGATCACCCTCATAAATTAACTGCTTTACCCTTGGCACCATCAGCTTCTGGACTTTAGGTATAGGATTATGGATACTCAGTCACTGCTTTTGAGGGATGAGGTAGAAGCAGAAATAAAGCCCAAAATTCTGCCTGTGTTTCTTCTATTCCAGCAATCTTTGAGTGGATACCTGTGATCTCAATGCATTTGGTTTGAAAACATGGAAGTCTTTGCAATATCATAAATTCCAGGCAAAGGAGGCAGGCTTGAAAACTGAAGACAGAATCCATAAAAAATGGAGCCAAGACTCTCCAGAGGTGGGGGGTGGGGGGAGACCAGGTTCTAACAGGAGGTGTGTGTTCACCGTGAGCTCTCATGTGTTCTAGTGCCATGCTATGATCACGTAGACCCTGACTCCTGCTACCTGTACTATCCAAAGCTGGGCTTGTTCGTTGGTCTCACAATCAACCCCTGCAGCAAGTTGTCCTTTGGCCCAGCCACTTCACTTTCCTCTCTGTGGTCTGGGGATCCACATCCAGAGAACTGAACCAAGATGTCTGTGTATAAAGAAGCTTATTATAGTCTTCAGGGGCATGTTGTGCTACATCATCCAGCAGGATGCCACAGGACCAGAGTGCCGGAACAACAGGCTACTGAAGAGACCTGTTGATTGTTGGCTGTTAGTCACAGTGTCCAGAGGTGGGGTCAGATGGGAAGGTGATGGGGTGCCATTCTCTCTCCCTGTAAGGCCCTGGGCATCAGCACGGCAGGTGCCAGATTTCCGGGCTGGTTACAAGGGGCCGAGGCCTACATGGATCACAAAAATTAAACTAACGGTAACAATTTCTATGAAGGTCTCATTTAAAATGCATTGTACACTTGTATTTAGTGCTGTCCACTTGTGATCCGATTGCCCAAGGCCTGCGACATAATTTAGTCTTTGATGTCTAACTTTATTAGAACATCATTGTGTCAAAGTACAGCAAAGGAGAAATCGCAGTAGTAGAAGCAAATAATACATTTGTTTTTTATGTCGGCCATGCATTTGTAATTCACTGAAACCTGTTTCAAACACAAACAGCTATAAACACATTATAGATATGAATGTATCCTTACTTTACTCAAAGCAGACAGACTCTTACAAACGCATTATGGCACACTATAACCACAGTCTTCATGGTTTTTGATAACAAAAAGAGCAAGATTTTTATAATATTTTATAATGTTTTATGTAGAATTGGTAGAATTATTGTGAGCTGTTGTGATGATGGAGGTTCTTTGCCTTGCAACTACCAAAAGAAGGTGCTATAATGCTTTATTCATTCTGATACTGGCTATAATAATGTATTATCAATGCTTTGTAATGCATTATGAAGGTATCTATAATGCAATATTAAAGAGTCATTGAAAATGTTACCAAAATAACAAGAATACTATTAATATCATTCTTATCTATTGCGGATAAATAAATTATATTTATTATTAGCATACACTCATATCAATGAAATATTTGTTAAACAAAGACACACACAAGCTACAGAAATGAACCGTTATCCGCGGAGATGCACATACATGCTCTCTCTGCTGACAGTGTAATAGGATACTTCAGCCTGAAAGTAATGCACATGCATGCATGCAGGCAGTTACAGTGCAGCAGGGGCTTGGAGAAATGACCATGCCCTGATGGGACAGTTTTTAAGGCTTTATAAAACAACAATAGCAACAACAATAACAACATTCATAATGACAAATAAATAAACAAACAAATTAATTAATTAATAAAAATTGTCATGACCTGCTCGTATCACCCTCTCGTGTGACACGCCCACTCATTAACCTTGTGTGCAATCCCGATTGTGACCAGCTGTTTCCTGTTATTTCAATTCCTGTGTATTTCAGTCTGCGTTCGAGTACGTTTCCCTATGTCTGTCATTGAAGTCTTTACGTTTGGTTGTGTAGTGCTGCCCGTTTCCATGTCCCTGCTCCCGTTTCCCAGTAAATCCCATATAGCTCATTCCTTCGTATCCTTCTCCTGCTTCCCCGCTTCGTACACCGCAATCGAGGGTGACAAAAATAATAATACAAAAATACTACCACTAATAATAATAATAATATTATGTAACTGTGTACGAGGGGCATTCAATAATTTATCTACCTGAGTATGAAAGAAAAGAGTTTTCAAAAATTTTTTGTTTTATTTTTCACTGTAGTCCAGTAATACGTACAAAGTAAAAAGTGATTAAATCAACTCATTCTGACTGAATATTAATGGAACCATGTTTGTTGGCCACAAACAGTCACTGCACAGGATATTAAATAAGTGCGTTTTTGGCAGTATGTAGGAGATGCTGAAGCAGTACTGCTATCTAGCTTGGAATGACTTCCTGACTCAATAGAGTGGGGGGGGGCAAAGTGTCTAAGTAGTTTTAAGTAGGTGCCCAGAAACGTAAGGCCACCCTTGGTTCAAATACAACTACAGGGACATTCCGGCAAAGTGGCCATTACAGATAACTGCTGTTTTTTCCTACCCTACAAAACTTTGCATTAAGCTAGTAACTCTGTAAGGCATTTTGCAGGTCGGGGGTCCTTCTGCAGTGTGGTTCAGTAGTATTGGCCCTCTGAAGATTATTTCTGACAGCAGACTGAAAGAGAGGACAATCAGGGCTGTCAGCAAGCTGGTAGGCTGCATAAAAAGCCAGTTCACGCTCAAAGGCCTTCCCCAGGGAATATGATTTTGGCATACACTATTAAAACATATTTCAGGGTTGATGGGCTTCATTTTGGAGGCAGTCTATTGATTAGATGCAAAAAAGTTTGGATGAAAGATGGCGCTGAGGTATTTAGGTAACATTAAGCAGCGTGACCTCAGAAATTAAACCACTGACCTTGGTTTTGGCCACGGTCCACGCTGAGTCCACTGTTTATGAATCTGACCATTCCATTTTTGGCTGTGAGTCTTGATCGATCAAAATCAGAAACCTTTACATAATTCAAAAGATGGTCTTAACAGAAATTAAAGGCACTTTGTATTTTTTGAAAATTATTATATATTTTTGGCTGCACTGCCGCAGTCTATCTTTTGAATTCAACAGTATGAAAAGTTTGTCTTAAAAGTATCAAAAAAACGGATAAAAATTGGGTTGTGATGACAATGAGTTTGACCAGTCACCAACAGCAGATGGATATAACACAGGACACCCACCAGGGACATTAAGGAAGTCTTCTTTACAGTACATCATGGCTTTGGTACAAAACACAAGCCTCACCCACCCATATCTCCATGGTTGCCCCTACCAGGTCATGTGCCAGTTATCCTCGTTCAGGGCACCAGGATTATTATTTTATTATTTTGGATACCTTAGCCATGAGACCACTGGTGCCCTCATCAAAGATGTCTGTTGCGCATGCATCAATCACCCGTTGCTCTAGAGACTTTGTGGGGCTACTGTGAATAAGGGGTGTCATTAAAAAAGCAATTTGAGCAGCATTACGAGAGCGTCGTAGGACTACTGCTCTGGGTTTTCTGTTGTTGTGCACAACACTGGATTGTGATTTTGTATCACGATGTCAGATTAGTTATTTCCAACTGTAATTTATTTTTGTATTTTGATTATACTCAGACAACATTTAGATTCATACATATCCTAGAACATCACAGAAAGGATAATAGAGACCAGAGGAAGGAAGTTGCATTATTGTATATCAGAACCACACCATGTGACTGTCTGTAACTATCTGCAGACTATTATGAATGCAGAAGGCCATGACTGATTTCCTTAACACGCATGAAATAGCCTCAACAATTCAAGCCTTACTTGCAGGCTACTCTAGCTGAATCAGTAAGGTAGCTCGCAGGAACGTCTCTGTCTGAAGTGCTGGATCTCTCTGCCCACCACACTGACCACGGCATCTGAATTAAGCAGAAATTAACATAATGTGGCCAGAAACAATTTGCAGAAATAGTGAAGAAAATAACGTTAAAACAAAGCACAAATTTTGCCTGAGGAATGCTGGTGTAGATGAGTTTCCTGTTCACCTGTCTAAGCTAATATTAATTATAGATCCATCAATGCCAGGAAAAATGCTGAGCTTTCGCTAATATTTAATTACCCCGCCCCACCTCTTGCTGCCCCCGAGGCCTCGGTATTCCAAGGCTGTTTGCCCATTCTGCAGACTTTCATCACGCTTTTGTCTCTCTGGTGCACTTCCGGAGGAAGACCACCTCATTATACTTCCATTAAATTATTAATTGTGAGTCTGGTCCCCCAGCGGCTTGCTGTTTCCTGCATTCCCACAGCACCGTTGCTGTGTTCCCCAGGTTGCCCGCGGCGACGGAGGCTGGGTACCAAAGACGGGCTTCTTCCACATGATAATTAACGAGCCTTTTTTCATTATCTTTTCTGCAGACAAGGGTGAGCATCTGTTGTCTACCACACCGGTCCTTACCACAGCTGATAATTGGTCTCAGTGATTCATGGCAGAGAAGAGAGACGCTTTAATGCTGTGAATTTTTAAATATTTATTATTATACTAGTGCAGGTTGTGCTTTAGGAGGCAGTAAGGAGTATTTTGTGAATAATATGATTATGAATCGACTAGCGTCACATCTACACAGCTGGGGGTTTTAACCCCCTGTCTCTGTATGGAGTTTGCACGTTCTCTCCACAGTTTTTCCTGCCGCAATCCAAACGCGCAAAGCATTAGGCTAAATGTCATCTCTCTGTTTCCCGTAGTGTGTGTATGTGCCCTGCCATTGACTGGCAATAATAAATTAAATTATTTTATTAGCTTATATGCGACTTGGCTTTAGTTATGCAGTTAACTGTGTGAGTTGCGTGTCTGGGGTCATAAGTGGTTCTGCATTTTTCCCCAAATTGCAGACAGCACAGTACCTTGCGGAATAAGGCAGCCTAGCCCCCATTTGTCATACTCGCTCATCGTCTGTAACATTTGCGCTGGTTCATAATTGCTTATGAAGAACAATTTTACTCATGACTTTTTCGATAAGCAAGGAAAATATCTCAGCATTTCTTTGCTGCTTAGCATCAATACATTTTATTTGCCGTCCATCCAATGGGCCAGTGTGCCTAACCGCGATGTTCGGGAAGCTGGAGTACTCAGAGGAAACCCACTCAATACGGGAAGAACCTCCAACCCTGGAGGTGTGAGATCATAGCGCTACCCAATAAGGATCATGTGACCCATATAATTGGGATTGGTAGGTATATTATTAGGACTGTAGGCATGCACATGAACAAATTCCTCCTCCATTATTCTTCACATATATTATTAATAAAATGATAACACTGCACTGCACTTCCTCTCCTGACATTCCAAGCAAGAACATTTTTCGTGTTTTAAAATATGAATATGAGGATTTCACCCTGCATTATAAATCTGATTCAAGCAGACAAATAGTACCAACTGTCTAAGTACATGATCTTAAATGCCAAAAAAATCACTCACTAATACCACCAAAAGGTCATTATATATTTTCCAGCTCTGACTTTGATTTATTAAATGTCTCGTTTGTCTTTGTGTTTTTTGTTTACTTTGCTTGGGCAAAGTAGCCGAGCTCCAGCAAGCTTGGCAAAAGTGGAACTAGAAGGTTTCTGGCGCTTGGCATAACAGCTAGCTAAGCAGAAACTGCGCATGTCACCTGAGGGCGGCCATTTTCATTGTCATGCAGTATGGCGGGCCGCCGGTCAGTGCGCTTTTAGGAGCAGGGAGCAGACCAGGGAGCCCAGCTGCCTTTTGTTGACCGTGTTTATCTATACTGTTCCAAGTCTAATTATTCTACCTTAAAAAAGCTGCCTAACTTCATCACCCTGAGCGATCATGTGGATCCAATCTCATTTTAAAAAGATTTTTTTTGGTCTTACTTCCTGCACTAGTTTCCACCAGCCTCCTTTCTCCTTGTTAGCCTTAGGTGCTAAAGCTAATGATGCAGCATGTCAGATGTAAGTGTCTGAAATGAAAGAGCCGAAATACTGAACCGCAGGCGCTGGCGTGGGCTAAAACTGCCAACTTACGGCAGATGCTGTCCTGGTTTTGTCACTGATAGTGTTTTCTGCACAGATGAGGCTTGTCAGCATGGTTTTAGAGGACAATTATTGTCCTCTAGCCCAAGTGCAAACTGGGGCCATGTTTGCTGATGGCTCTCATAGATGGGACACCACAGGAATGTAATCATGGTTCCTGGCTTGGTAACGTGGTCCGTCTCGGTGCTGTGGCCTGAGCGAGGGAGGGTCACGACATCCCTACCGTGTCGCTGTTTGGATTGGGATGCTGTCTGACCTTCTGCTCGCTGGAAATGGGCTGAATGACCGGTGCAAGCAGCTAGAAGCCTGTCCACACCTGAGAGAGGTACTGCAGAGCTTTCCGGAAAGGCATCGGAATGGAAACCGTGAGCGGGACCAGGACCCAAAGCTTATCATTGTGGATTTTTATCTTTAGGGCTAATGCAGCCCTGGACGAGACAAGGTGACCTTTACACAGCACAAAATGCCATCGCAAGGAGCGTGTTTCCCCTTACAGCCAGGCCTGCTTGCCGGAGCTGATTTTGCTTCAAAGCATAAAGATAAAAAATGCATTGTTTTACTGTCAGCGGCATTTTCTGTACATGGCTTATTAATTATTTCAGAATAACTCTGCTTGGTATGTTACTGTCAAAATATTTGTTTACATATGATTTCTTGTCTGATGCATTAATTGTGACATTGATGTCACATATTCAGCTTTAATTTACTAAAAAGGCCCCGAATTTGTCCCTCACTGCAAATTTTTCCTTGACTTTCTGGTGAAACTAAACACAGTGATAAACAGCTGTTATTTGCAAAACTAAACAGAGCATGAAATGATAAAGCGATTTAAATGACACGTTGGCTCAGCTATATAGGAGCAAACACTGAATTTAATTAAATTCTTTTAATTAAACTGGGGTCATTATGACCGGAGAAGTAACCACAGAACATTCATATATTTTTCACCATTCTAAAGCTTTCCAACTTCCTAGATAATTTGGGATTTTTATGATTTTGGACACAATAATAGACCCCTGTTCATTCACAGATAAGAAATAATAATGAGATAATAATAATTTGCAAAAATATGTTAATTAAATTTTATAGCTGTCATGACCAGAACACATTTAAAACACATTCTGTGCACACTGAAGCACAAAGCCAGTGATAGGGCCTTCGCACCCTGCTCAAACCCACAGATAAGACACAGATAGATTAACCCTACATCCACCCCTAAGCCGAAATCAGCCCCATAAATCCAGAAAGCAGACTTCGAACCAAACTGAGCACGGCGCGTCAAAGAGCAATGATGAGATACAAGTTGGAGCCATGCTCACTGCTCAGTCAAAATAAGCCTTGGAGCCGGCTGCGTTCGGTTTAGAGTGAAGGTGTGCAGACCTCCTTCAGTGCTATGACTGCGCACCTCGCTGGTATAATGTCATTGGCATGGTGCCCTTGTGCCATAGGTGTGGTGGGTTTGATTCTTGCTTCTGCTTTTGATGAACTCTAGTATCCAGATTACCCGAGCGTGGTCTTCTGTGATGGTCAGACACCCTGTCTCAGGTTTCTGCTATGTTTCCTCAAAGCAGCTCCAGGCTCATGGTGACCCAGCCCTGGTGATGTGTTTAGGATGAATAAATTAATTAGATAAGTATTTAATGTATAACATTTAAGGATGGAAGTAAGGGCAGATATCCTATCTGATGTTAACATCCTTGCGTGTAAAATTTCTTAACCTGAGTATAATGTGGATGGCACAATGTCATAGAAACTTAACAATTCTATGTAATCTTCCATCTTTACCAGTGCTCTTGGTTGAAACCCGCGCTCCGCCTCACGACCCTGCCTCACGTGCCCCTTTAGGGGATCCTCTGGCGCAGTACAGAAGGGGCCAGACAGAGCCTTGTGGCCGGCACACTACGGCAACCTAAAGAATTTAATGGGGCCACCATGCTTCCCAGAACATGAATGAATCTCATGAATCCCATTTTCCCTCCCCCTCAGCAGGGCAATGGTGGCCTGGTCTGATACTCCGCATTCAGTGAATTGGAATTGTGACGTGTGTGTAGGGTTCACTCTATAATCTGGAGGCCTACAGACTGACAAAGATTCTGTCCCTGGGCACGGAATTGGAATGGGTTGCATATCTGCAGAGATATGGAAGTTACTTTGCAAAACAATAATACATGAGACAAGCGATTATGGAAGGGGGGTGGATGGACAATAGCTTTCGCTGAGTATGTTTGGTGAAAAAAATAAAAACCCTGAATAGGACAAGTGGTTCTGGAAAATGGTTGGATGGAACTTGGTGTAAAGCAGCCAGACACAAAGTGGTTTGAAAATTATGCTGAAAAGAATGACTGCTTTTTTATGGGTAAAACGTCACACAGGTTTTTACATTAACATGTTTAATGAAACATTAAATTACAGAAATTTTATTAGGCTGCTGGAGCTGAACATAACCAACATCCATGTGACATCTCTGGACCAATAAGAAAATAGTATTTACCAAAGGCATGGTGGAAAAACAAATATTTGTTAACCCAATTACTGCAACATCTAAATAATAAAATATTGTTTCCAGAAATATAAAGGTTATGTTTTTTCAATCCAATTATGTTTAATGTATTTTTGATATAGGAGTTATGACATAAGTCAGAATGGACAGTTGCACATATCTATGAGTGGGTAGAATTTGGACAAACATCAGTATGGACCCAGTGTTTGATTGATTTAAAAGAAAACTAAAATGACGGGAAAAAAAACCTGAAATGTGGTAGTTAACGCAGAAGTATTTGTTAAGCATGGTATGTGTCACGGTTCGGCCAGCGGCGAGCAGGGAAGCAGGCGAGCAAGCCAAGGTAGCGGGGAAAACGGGGTTTATTCCGGGTGAAGCAAGCAGACAGGGAACACCAGGCACGCACAGCGATAACACTACAATGACAGATCTGGGGAAGACTGACTAGAACGCGGACTAAATACACAGGGTAACGAGCAGGAAGCGGAAAACAGCAGGTAAACGGAAGGATTCCACACGGGGTTAACGAGGAGGCGTGGTCCACAGGAGGGCGATCGGGGCTGGGCGTGACAGTATGTATGTCAGCTTAGTTTTTTTGTTCAGTGTTTCAAGGCTTAAGATTCAAGATTCAAGACACTTTTGTTGACACAAAACCAGGTTGTTGGTATTTGGATCCGGTCCAGTATAACAATAGGGGTGTAAGACATAAGACATTCACAGCATGACATAAAAAGACATATTAAAGCCATAACTGGCAGTGCAGCTGCAGTAAATACAGTTACAGGGAGAAGACAGATATTTATAGTGCCAAAAAACAAGGAGCAGGCCGACTGAATCGACACAATGCTGGTGCCCCCCTACCCCCTCCACCCCCACCTGACTTAAAATAAAAAGACCTACATTTCTTATAGATATTCATGAATTTTTAACACTAACATGCCTCCATCAGCTGTAAGTGTGCTGAACGTAGAATGAAAATGATATATTTTGCCTTCAGTTGTACCTGTTTCAAGTTTGACACCAGCCAGCAACTCAATCAGAGCCAATTAATTAAGATCTTGGCATAAAAGAAACTAGTGCCCCCCCCCAGCCTCCCCTGAGCATGCGAGACTTTGAATACAGACTAACAAGCAGACTAGTTCTAACGAGTGTGAAGCTCGACGGACAGTCTAATGGACTGGGAATATTCCGGGCTGTTCTATTGAAGCATTCTTTAAAAAAGCTTCACACTAAATGTCAGCTGTTGCAGAAATCACTGTTGTTACGGAAATCTGTAGAGGACATGCATCAACTTTTTTTTTCTTTTCGTTATCTCGAGATCACGACTTATTTTTCTTGTGATCTCGACATAACCAAAGTCATTTTCTCGAGATCACGACTTATTTTTTTCTTGTGTTCCCGACATGTCACCTTCCCGTGATCTCGTGACAGGTTTAGTATTATCCTCATGGACGAATGCATCAGATTTTACTTTGATCATGGATCACTGTCCCAATCAGAATCAGAATCAGAAGACTTTATTAATCCTGGAGGAAATTGCTCACATTGCGACTGCACAATCACACATAGACACGAAGACAAAAACAATACCGTATAAGTATATAAATAGGAATGAAGTGTAAAACAAATTACAGCACTATGAAACATTCTAATAAATATAATAAGATAGAAAATCTTTGTACAGGAATCTACCTTTGTCCAAAAGTCACAGGAAAAGTATATTGCACAGTAAAGTAAAAGTACATTGCACCAATATCATAAGTGGTTATATTGCACTTGTTTGTAAAACCAAGTTAGACTTCAAACTGTGGGAAAAAGTCGAGATATA
>JAODLD010000046.1:31056662-31075552 GCA_026781065.1 Mormyrops boulengeri | reverse complement strand
TGTTATCACTATCATTAGTGTTATTGTTCTTGTTGTCTATTGTTATCACTATTATTAGTGTTATTGTTCTTGTTGTCGTTATTGTTATCGCTATTATTAGTGTTCTTCTTCTTATTGTTATCAATATTATTAGTGTTATTGTTCTTGTTGTTGTTTATTGTACATCCATCCAAGACGTCTTACATGAAATTCTGTTGCCAATGTTGTCAATGACCGTGTCTCGCAGCGAGATCCAGATGATGGAGCACAGTAATAGCTCTGTCTAGACGTGCCCAAATCCATATAAACTCATCGGTTTGGTTGTAATGAATTCTCCATATATCAGAAAAGAATTTTTTTAGTGATATGCTTGGAGATATCTCTGAGACAACAGAAATTATGCTTCTGTTTAAAGGTGTAATCTCCCCATTTTATGGAAAATGAATTAATACTATAATAACAATGTGCCCTGAAACGGACACTAGCTTCCCATCTAGGCTGTTCCCCAGCTTTGTGTCCTGTGTTCCCTGGGATAGGTTTCGGGCTCCGGGACCTTGTGTGGGATAAGCAATGATGGGAGGTGGATGGACAAACACACACACACACACACATACACACACACCGCACACACATTCACACATATGTAATTCATATGTTTGTGGAGACCATCCATTAATTTTTATAGCAAAACTCTGATCACAACAATGACAACTGTAACCCCTACCCAGGTCTAACCAGAAACACCAAAGTAACCAAGGCATTTTTAGTTTTTTGATTTCAGTCACAGATTTTTTTATATATATATAAAATTAAGGTTGTCAAAATGGGGACCTGAAAAATCACCCCAAAAATAAGGAAGTTTCAGGATTCACCACACTCTGGGGACATTGTGGTCCTCAAATGTGATGTATGCATCCCTCCCCCCCAACCACACACACACACACACACACATGAATAACGACTTATGGACATTTCAAGTTATGAACGGCCATTCTGAACGTATCTCGTTTGCAAGTAGGGGAGTGTCTGTATGTATATATATATATAGTAAGAACTCTTATCTGTCAGTGAAAGCAAACATGATATTATGACATTTTCTCGTTGTCAGTCCCCAAAAGCATTATCCAATACTCCAAGGTGATGTATGAGAGTCTTCCATCCAGACATCCATGTCAGTTGGTGTCATGCAGATCCTGGGTGTCAGGTTGCATGGACAGTAGACAGGCCACAGCGCGCCGTGGATTAGACTGACATACCCACGTACACTAAGAACAAACCGGGCGGTACAGAGCTGGGACTGCTTTCAAACCCCCAATCCTGAGGCTGGCAGCTCTCCTCCATCCCACTAATGGGGTATTAATGTTTGCCAGTTCAGCTGCGATGCTATGAAGATGCTATTTTATCAGCAGTTAGACAAAAAGAGCCTTGAGTTACAAATGATCACATGACTGTCAGATCGTGGCACAGCCTCCAGCTTCCTCTGACAACAAACAGGGTGACATGTTGGATCCTGACACACAAGGGACTACAAAGGTATTGCAGTGTGCATCGTTCGGACAAACAAGTGTTACCTTGAAGCCCCTGCTATAGGATTTGCCTGCACTATTAGCTGCATACTGATTCTGAATAAATTTGCCTTCAAAGGTGTCCTAGTTTTCTATTAAAGGGATCAAAGTGGGGTAGCTATACTGGAGGCATTGTTTTCACAGCAGGTCATAGTGTCTGGTGCTTTACGAGTATTTTTTGTGTTAATTAAAAGTCAAACCAGCCATCCCTTGGGCCCTTGGATGAATGAAAAACACCCATGTTACATACAATAAGAAAATGATAAAACCTTTGGTCAGTCTGCCATTTTTCATAACCACTTATCCTGTACTGGGTCAGCCAAGAGTGTATCCCAACAAGGCAGGGGGGCTCACTGAAAGGGATGTCAGTCCATCGCAGGGCAAACACTTACAAATACACTATAAACAAAGTAGAGCCACCAATTCACATCATTGTTTTGAGTATGTTTTTGGACTGTGAGAGAAACCTGAATACTCAAACCATGACCACACAGCTGGGGACACCCTGAATAGACAACAGTTTATTTTAATGCTTGAGCAGTTGATGCCGATCTTCTTCTATGACATTATATGTTATGTTTTTTCTCATCCACAGTAAATGCACCTGATCGTTCGCACTGGGTCTGCATTTTGCCTGCGTTGTCATGGAAATGCCACCATTTTGTTGTTCTCTTTCTCCCACACACACACAACACTGATGGCTACATCGCTTTAATTAAAGGTCACCGGGAGACTTCAATCCAGCTTCTTGTGTCATGCAGCTTCACTCCTGACTCATGACTCATGCCGGTAGGACTCACGACTCACCGGAGCCTGGGCTGTCTATGGCCAGCGAGCGAGCGAGCAGGCCTTAATTGCGGTGTGAGGCTTGCCCTGCAGTGCAAATTAGGCTATTAGTCACAAGATTAATGGGGAAACTCAGTAAAACACAACCAAGATGCAATGTTCTATGTCTGAAGTAGATAACACAGTGAAGGGAAAAAATTAGGCTTTAAAGCTTACTGTGCGTGGGATTTTTGTTGCTCTGACCACGCACTCCTCACTGGTTACTGATATACAACTATAATATCATTCCATCCATCTTCCATAGCTGCTTCTCCAGTAGAGGGTCATGCTGGGCTGTGACGCTCACTCAGAAAGCATATACGGTGCCAGTCCAGGGCAGGGCACATGCAAAATGCAATCGAGAATCACCAACCCCTGGAGGTGTGAGGCTACAGGCCTTCAGGAAAAAAAAAACTTGAAAGTAAAGCAAGAAATAAAACTAAGAATAAAATGTTAACACTTGCGTTTAATGCAAAAATGCAGCTTTGACCCCACAAAAGACAGAAAAGGTCCCTTGAAAGAGAAAGGACATTTTGTATACATACTGTAAATTAGCTTCTACCCAAATGCTATATTTCTTTCGTTTTTAAAAAAAATATCAGAATTTTGATTGTCTGCCTCAGCTTGACAGGCCTTTATCTTTAGAACCAAGGAGTAGAATGACCCGTTCAGAAAGACTGGGCCATGCCGGACCTCATGGGGCGGAAATGATCGTGCAACGCGGCAGTTCTCAAAGAGATAATGACAGAAATGTCTTAATCATTTTATATGTTTGCCACATTATTGGTAATCTAATTTATGTAAAACATCACATTAGACTAATTCAACACTCAGATCAGATCTGGCCTTAATGACCTGTCAACAGTGACTTTCCAAATGTGTCAGCACTATAAAAAAGGAATGGAGGAGTTTCATTAGATATTCTCTTAAACAAAGCATGCATAAGCAGATACAGAAAACATATAGACATAGTTTCCGGAAGTAAGATTTCAACAGGAGAAGGGGGTTTCTAAAATAGATAATCAAGGTTCTATCAAGGGGCTGATTTGAGACAGTCACTCAAAGTTTAGCCAGTCATCGTGTATATTTTTGAGTATCAAAGTAACTAATTCCTGGTTTTTGCACTCGTATACAACTGAATATTACAGTACACTGGAGCAATTGAACCTAAGTTCCCTAGTTGCCTATCAGGGTCGGCGCCCATCTGACCTTGTCTTACGTGTTCCATTTTGACCAGCAGGTGGCTGGCCATCCTGTTCCCTCTTCCATCTGGTCCCTTAGCCCTTGTGTGTTTTCCCGGTTCTCCAGCCTGCCCCATAGTTCAGTGGGTTGAGTGTGTGGCTCAGATGGCATTAACTCTCTGGCCACGGGTTTGAGGCTGGCCAGGGGCCAGTTACACTGGTTTATTTGTATTTATGGTTTTTTTCTCTGTTTCCCGATGATAGGTTTGCCCAGCTTTTGTCCTGTTTACTTCCATTCCTGTTTGTATTTTGAATTCCATGTTACTTATCTTAGTGTAGTAATTCCCAGTGTGTGATTAGTGTTTCTTACTTTCAGTGTTTGTTGGAGTTGTCTGTTTTCCCTGTGCCATTGTTAATGGTTAAATATCTTATGTGTCACATCTGCCTGTTTGTTAGCTTGGTTGTCTGTTGGATTTAAGTGCTTGCCCTCCTTCTGATTCATCGTGAATGTTGCTGTATGTTTGTCACCCTGCTCTATTGCCTGGTCCTGTTCCCTGTGTTTTGCTTAGTTCCGTAGCTGTGTTTATTCTGTGGTTTTAGTTAATCCCTTTAGTTAACCCCTTGATTGGTTTTCTGACCCCTCTTTGTCCTTTTGTTTTATGTTCAGTTTACCCAATAAATCCCTTTGTCTTGGAGTTTTTAAGTAGATTATCACGTTTTTCCTCCCACCTTTTACCACACCATGCCACAACAGTTCCCTAAAATCTACCCCAGGGTATCAATATAGTCTTACCTTATAGTGTCGCTGATATTTCGACCAGAGACCTGGTTCTATAGTAATGGGAATTCATTTCTTTTGCTAAAGGGAAGCAGAGTGAGACAAAGGGGGTGATGTCAAACTGCTTCAATGGAAAGGAGGTCCAACACACTAATATATAAAATGAGACAAACTATTTCTAGATGGGCTCCCCTCCATATACATTCCTGTCTTTGCACTTTTCTTGACTTGGTTCAATTCTTTTACCTTGTTCACTACATGGGTAATTGTAACAATTTCTATAGATATTCCTTATATAGAGTCAATCAATCAATCTTTATTTATATACACCATTTTAACCACAAGATTTATACTGTAAAGGGCTTTACAGACATTTAAAAGAAAGTAAGTAAAATAAGCATACATAGAAAAGTAAAAAAATAAAAACTGAATCAGACTGTAAAAAAGAATACATAAAATAATAAAATAAGCAATAATTTTAGATTATTATATGCAATGTGGAAAAGATGCATTTTCAGCCTAGTTTTGAAAGTACTAGGACATTGAGTAGCTCTCAGGTTTTCTGGGAAAGAGTTCCAGAGTTTGGGACCATAGTGACTATAGTGTGGGATCATAGTGACTATAGTGGGACCATAGTGTGAATGGAGAGTATTTTGGCAAGAATAATGACATCATACTGGGATGGGCAGTAAACCACTCTGTGACTTAGTGGGAATGATGAAAGGCCACATTGTCCCACACAATCAGAAATACTGGTAAATATTCTGCCTCTTTCTCTCTTTTGCTGCAGAAAGTTTTTCATGCAGTTCATCACGAAAAACAATAAGGTGTGCTGTATTGTGTGGGCCAGCGACAGCCTTCTGCAGCTGCAGTCCGTCATTAGATATTGCTGCACACACGGTAATGTTACCCCCCCCCGGCCTGGAATATCTGCAGTTGCCCCCTTCTCAGTCACATTTCTTCCACAGCAGCGTCTTTTTGCCAAGTTGAAACCGACCTCATCCACAAAGATAACTGTGTGTTCATCTTCACTGACTTCAAGCTCCATGACTCTCTACCGTAAATTAGAGAATACACAAGGTAACACAAGACACAAATGGCATACTGTACAGTATTGTGCACAATAGATGAAAGAAAATGCCTGTGTGTGTTGCACTGTTCAGAATCACCGTAGATACCATGACAAACCTGGACGTAATGATACCAGAGTCCCTTAACAGGCTCAGAGTTCCTCTGAAGTTGGACAGTGTATAATTGTTTCATCCTGATCTGGTGTTTCTGCAGCACTTGTGCAATAGTCGTAGTGCTAACATTCTCAATATTTGACTATATGTCATTGTCTGCGATTATTTTGTCACGTATTTCTCTGAGCCTGATGCTGTTGTTGGTAAAGACCATCTCAACTATTGAATCCTCCTGTTCAGTTGTAAATATTCTCCCCCTTCCCCCTGTGGAAGGTAAACGCTGTGTCCTGCAGTAGTAAGCCAAGACACCATGTCAAATCATATGACCTTCAGACCTACATGGGTAGGTCTTTAGCTGAAATGGCAGTCAGGTGTTTTTCTATACTACCACTACAAGCTCATCCATCCGCTGGATTTTGGGTAAAAATTGTATGAATTTCACATGTGCAAATATGAAAAATACAGTAAACGTCACCACTTTTGTACAGATAATAACAAGACTGCAAATAAACTGAATTCACTTTCAGCTAAAACCAGAATAATCTGACTGACAGTAATTCATAGTGCTTTTACAGTACTCACTTGCTGAAATTCAGCATATTTCCATCTGAAGTGCTTTAAATTTTGTTAGCTTTTGAAGTTAATTGTTTTGAACTGAGTATCTAGATGTCCGCAAAAATTGTTGGAAATGTACAGAATTTTGCTGGTGGTGAATATTGTCTGGAACATGTTTTCATGAATTTTGGAAGAAGTTGTTATTGAAT
The DNA here is from genome assembly GCA_026781065.1 of Mormyrops boulengeri. Lineage (NCBI taxonomy): Eukaryota > Metazoa > Chordata > Actinopteri > Osteoglossiformes > Mormyridae > Mormyrops > Mormyrops boulengeri. The sequence goes on along the minus strand of JAODLD010000046.1, from coordinate 31,069,276 downwards.
GTATATTATATGAAAGCAACGCAAAAGTATTCTTAGTTTAGCTCACATAGTCTATAGATACGGTGAATGTGTGAAGTATTTTGGTGTTTTGAAGTGGACATGGTATTGAGACAAGTTTGAAAATGATTGTAAAAAACTGTATTATTTGGTGATCTGAGTGATCAGCCTGCGACATACTTTACAGTCACATCACTGCGATAGGCCAGAGCAACACCATGTAAACATTTAGAAATTAGCAAAAGTGCTTTAAAATCAATCCTAAAAGCCAGTGTAGGGATTTAAGAGTAGGGTTGATGTGATCCCTGTGACTGGTGTGTGTCAGCACTCTGCAGTGGTGTTCTGGACCCGCTGTAGGTTTGAAATAGATTTCTTAGGTAGACCGGACAGGAGTGCATTACAGAAATCTATTCTACTTGAAACAATTGCAGGTATCAGTTTTTCACAGTCAACATATGACACACCTTATCTTGTAACATTGTGGAAAGTTACCCATGAACCTTAGAGTTTTGAGTCCACATTTATAACCCTAACCTCACCCACTTGTCCTGTTATAGCATATTAAGCTTGTTGGCCTGTAAATACAATAAGTAATAAAAGGCTATTACTCCTCAGCATGTGGTTAACAAGCCCATTTGATTTGACTTGCCTGATTCATTGGGAATAGTCCAGAACATTTCGGGCTCCGGTGGACACAAAAATACCAAGAGGGAATTCAGAGTCATTCAGAAAGACAAACATGGATGGTTAATAATCACTTTTAAGACAGACGGTGCCAGTGTTTACTGTCATGAAATGGCATCCATCCTTCCAATAGTCTAATAGTATAATGCAGGGCTTTGGCAAACCAGCAGCCTGTTCCACGGTGATATGCTATATGTTTGTTATGTGTTCAGGTCAGGCAGATGAAAAATGGACAGACCAGATTAAAACCATCCTATGCTTCTTGTGAGGAAAAGGGAGCCACAGAGGAAGAGCGATGCAAAAATCACCCTCAAGCAAAAGGCCCTTTGGTCCTTCTTTTAAAAAAGGAGAGCTAAAGGAAATTAGTGCTTTACTGTTTTCTAAAAATGAAGGCCTAATGAGGCAGTGTTCATTTCTGATGACAAAAATTAAGCATCTGGATTATTGAAAAGACAACAGTGTTAGGCTGCTAAGGGGGTCCTCTTTCAATTTTATTTGATAATTAATTAGGGTGATGAATGCACCAAAGCGACTTGTGAATTTCCTCGATAAAAAGGTCAGAGTGATTCAAATAAACCATTTATTATTTTCTTAAAAGGGTGTCTTAAGTAAAACATCGGATTTTACTATAATTTCCTAGATTTACTATCAAAAGAAACTCATCTAGCTAACTGCAGATTGAGTCTTGTCAGTTGTTGCAGTTTTCTTGTCACTTTTTTCACTTTGGGCTGTGAAGAGGACTTCCCGGTAACTGGCACTGCAAAGGGTTGCTTGGGGGTGCTATGAAATTGCGTCCCAGTGCCACCGGGGGCACCCAAATGTCTGTGTGTGTACAAAAAGGTCACGATTGACCCTTGGGCCCTGCTACACTACCCATCGCACAACCTGCCATTGTCATCTTTTTCAGGATTCCCTCCCTCTGCTCCTGGACAAAGAGCTTTGACATCTTTGACAAAATATAGGCGTCTTATACCCAGAATGTACCAGCACTATTGTTACCAAAGCATAATGAACTTAGGGTGGAACAACGATCACTTTTAAATAGCAGGCACCATACTGACTGTAAAAAATTCAACCTGGAGATGCAGGACAGACAATTATCCTCCACTGGCTTACCATCTAAAGCCTCTCACTCTTTCACCCGACTCAATTATCACCTTCACTTTACGCAAACAACTGCAGTACTGTGCACACAGAGATTAATTGTCTTTGTCAGAAGGGTTATATGTGTTTTAATTGACAAAAAAGTACTATTTTTTTTCCATATATCTCTTGGTTCTTGCTTGTTTTTTCTCCATAGCTAGTAGCTCCACACCAGATGCTCACTGCTGAGACAGTTGCCATTAAGAGCCACTCTCAGTTGTTCACTCAATGCTGATGTGCTCCACCTCCAACTGTACGATTGATTGAGAGAGCTCAAATGAATAGCCCTCTGTTATGGAAGAGTGGTTATGTTTTTACAACTGACATATCAAAGTGACACTTTGTATGGTCCTTGGAGTTTCCTCAGACATGAAGCGGACATGTCTTCAATTTAATAGAACTGCAGTGGATTGGAGCAAAAGCACAGAGATTATACTCAACATCGACATACCATATTCTTTATTCTTTCTCAAAGTTCCATTTTTCCAGGTCATTTATTTGACCCAAATGCTTGTATCTCTTTCTGTGCAGTGCTTTACGTTCCCTGAGAGTAAACTTGGGTTATGTTGCTCTAGATCTCCTCTCTTGAGTTCTTAGGGCTCGATGATTTAGGCCGAGCAGCTAGTTTATTGATAGGTAGCATGAAAAAAATTGGTTCTCTTCTGCAACAACAGAGGCTGTTTATTAAAATACCTCCTCCAATCCTCCTGTGTTGTTCTGAAATGATGGAGCTGCTGGCACAACACCTCACATGAGATAGACCGGAATAATTAAGAGCATAATTACTTTCGCTATGCTGCTAGCAACCAGCTATTAATTTACAAAGTTATATCAGATATAAGCAAAAAGTGTAAGTGGGTGTTTTTTTTGCTGAGAGTGTGATGTCCAAAGGTGACCTTTCCTTCACTTTCAATTGCATACTAAGCTCTCTTCTGAGGTAATTAAAATTAATGCCGTCATGTAGAAAGAGTTGCAGTGTTTAAAGCACTCAGTGGTGAAGCTGAGTGACTTTCCCCTGATCTGTCTTTAGAAAACCACTTCAAGGATTAGTTTTAATTGCATGGGGTCATTTTCCAGCCAATGATGGAGTGAGCGGTCGGAAGAGGCTGCACGAGACACATGGGAGTTTGAAGGTGGATCCTTAAATGCAAAAACAGATTTGCTACTGTTGAATGTCTACAGCTACTTCATACAGAAATCTTTAGATAAGACAGTATAGGACTTAAATTAGCAAACTTATTTATTATTCATTATGTATGTATTGGCTATATAGTGGCTACCCTAATTGTAGTTCATGGAGTTGTGTGTCATTCCAGTCTGATTCTGTAGATTGCACAAGAGAAATGGATGTAATTTTTCATCATAACATCCTAAGCCTTGGGGTGGCACTATCGTTTTACACTTTCCAGGTTGGAGGTTCGAATCCCAGCTCCAGTGTGATATTTCTAAATTACCCGTTGTACGTGCCCTGTGATGGACTGGCACCCCATCCAGGGTCATCCCCAGCCTTCTACCCTGTGCTGCTCGGTTAGAAGATGGATAGATGCTCAATCTCTTGTGCAACTTGTCAGCTTCTCACCTTATTTGACCCCTGTTAACCAGCACAGCTCTGGCAATCCCAAACCATCAGAGAATCCTTATTACCTCCCAGTAGAATGAAGCATTGTGTGTGTCCTGTCTCACTTCATTTTCCTTGCACCATTTTTTCTGTATCCACTTCTTTGTGACCACTGCTGAGGCTCCTATCTACTTCAGCCTTTTAAAAGTGAAACTGTCTGTAGATGTTTGGCACAAATACAGTATGTCATCATGACTTGCTAAAGATGTGCTGTCTGCTGTGATTAGTCATTATTCAGTGATAAGGATGTAATTTCATAAGCACAAGCTAAACGCTACATTAGGAGATTGTTACCATAGCTGCCACCAGGTGGGGCAGCCAATCAGCATCCATCAGACCCCCCTACTGCCCAAGAGCACGCCTGTCAGCACCACAGTGCAGTGCTATAGTGTATGCCACTGGCTTGTCCAGACCTCCTACCTCCTGCCTGATGCTTGGTCTGCTGTAATCTAAAAATAGATGCACCTGCTGGAGATGGTAAGGAAGTAAGAAGCACCAGTTTCACTATACTTCCATCCATCTTTCATGACTGCTAATGCAGCACAGAGGCACGTTGAGCCTGGAGCCCATCCCTGCATCATAGGACACACACTCTGAGCTAAGGGCATTTTATAGACACCCTGGAGGTATGAGGCCAAAGTACAGTCCCCTATCCATTATACACAGATGACAAGCGATGGAATTCATCCTTCGGCACCATGCACAGCTGCCATCCGTCAGTTGGTCAGTGCCGCCTGTGTGGACACCATGGAGACAGGCCCCGCCCATAGCAAGGCACAGCTGGCAACCGCTGAGTCGGGGTAGCTGAGAGCAGTTAGGCAACCTGAAAGGATAAGAAAAGGGGCTAGATGGACTGGAAGGGAGGACTACAGGCTTGAAGGGAGGCCTGCCCACTAGCTCTAGTGAAACTGCTAAATTAATGTTCTCAGACATCAAGAACTCGGGGTAGGATGACACCAACTGGGATGTCTGCTGCCCTCTCTCTGGCCATCTGCAGTCCTTCACAATGACCTGCACGGCCCAGGCCGCATCCCTCTGCCCTAAACCCTGACAACAGACACTCAGCACTCTGAGGGAAATATCGCTGTTTAGTGTTACCTCGCTTTGCCCCATCACACTTCTAGCGGGGCAGGGGTGGGGCAAATTTACTTGTAAGCTTTGGTACACTTGAATGAACTGGATCAAAAAAAAATCTAAAAAACACAAAATTCCCTTTAAAATCCACGTTTATCTTCAAAGTGTGCTCTGTATAGATTATTTCAAAGAAAAATGAAGCGGTGACTGAGCTTATGAAAGAGGGTGCAAAGATGCACTGGTGTGGGCAAGACTGGGCCATGGGGTGTAAGCGGATCTGCATTCCCTAACAGCGCAGTCTGAGACCATTGCTCTTTGCAATAAAGCAGATTTTTTTTTATTGCCGAAAGGGATCCATTCGAATCAAAATGCTAGCAATTCTAGGGAACTGATCAAGGAGCCCATTCAAACTTTTGTAGGGATATTCAGTTCCTCCTTTGTTGAACCATCAATTTATTTGGCCAGTAACGGAATTTTAAAACAGGCAGAAGGACGAGAGGCGAGCAGCAGACACACAGAAGAGCAAATGCCTTTTGAGAAAAGCTTTCATATATTTCACTTATGACTACCTGAGCTTTGATGAGTGACAAACATAAATGCTGAGCACACAAACCACTTTTGACCAGGATCGTGTCCCAAAATAAATGTGAATTTATTGCCACCAAGGGCTCATTTACACAAACTGAGTATATACATTGGAACATTGCCGTCATTTGGACACAGTAAAAGACACCTAAACAATTCAGGTAAAATCTGACACAGGCCCCAAGAGTAACACAAAGGGCATTTCAAGTGAAAAAACAAGCAAAAAAATAATAAAACCATGAAAGAGAACGAGTAGATATTCAGAGTGGCAGATAGATACAGGAGGCAGCCATTTCACATGGCTGTGAAGGGTGAGATGTCTTGTTTTCAAAGCACATTGCTGAAAACACTTTCCGTTTATATTGTGCTTCTGTAGGCTGATTAGACACAGGTCTGTCTAGCGTATTCACTGTGCACAATGACATCAGCTCCAGGAGGACAAGATCTTTATGCAGAGTTTATGCAAAGTCGCTTTAGAGGATACTTTAGCTGGGAGTTTTATAATCAGTGGTTCAGCCACACTCTCTGTGTCAGTGTAAACATCTCACATTGGTTTCATGTCTGTTTATCACCCCAATGTTTGAATGTACCAGAGATAATCTGTTATGGTCACGTCCGTGGAGGTAGCACAAAACGCTGTGAAGTCAGGGAAACGGGGTTTATTAGGGGAAAACACCAGACATCAAAACGCAGGGAAAAAACTCATACAAACGTCAATGACCGGAACAGGGGTAAGACGGACACGGAAGCACTAAATACACAAATCAATTAACAACAACTAGACACAGCTGAAAAACATTGGGATTCCACACGCGGTAACAACAAAATCAATAACACTACAGGACAGGACCTGGGGAAACAAGATCAGGAACACTAAAGCACCACGGGAAACAGCACGGACATGCAGAGCAAGGACCAAGACAAGAACCCGGACAGACAAACGACGGGGAACGCAGAGAGACACAGGGACACCAAAGACGGGAACAGAGAACCCAAGGAGGGGGACAATGAAGGGACAACACCAGGGCATGAAACAACAGGAGGGATCAAGGGTGGTGCAAACGAACGAGCAACAAACACAGGGGGCAAGGAAGCAAAGGGTGGGGGGAAGCAGGGAGCCAAAGGGAACCCTGGCAGGCAGAAGGCAGGAGCCGCAGGGGCAGCTGGCGACCGCGAGGCAGGAACGGAGGGGACACTGAAGGGGAAGCAGAGGAAGATGGAGGGACAGACGGAGGGGATGAGAAGGGAGGCGAAGGGGACACTGGAGGAGGTGAGAAGGGAGCAGAAGGCAGGCAAAGGCACAGCCATAGCCGGCGAAGGCGCTGGCGACCGACAAGTCGGAGCAGGAGGCGCCATAGGCGAGCGACGAGCTGGAGCCAGGGGGACCGCAGGTGAGCCATGCACAAGTATCCTCTCCCCCTTCTGGACACGGAGAGTCGAGGTCCTGGCCGCTGGGGTGATGGTCGGGGCGACCCACCAGAGGGGCTAACTGGGGCAGTAACCAGGGATATGCTCGAGGGGTCCCACTCAAGCTCCTCCCCCCCCGGAGATGGAGGAGGAGTGGTGGTCCAAAGGTCCAGGACCTCCTCTGGGACAGGGACTGGGGCCATGGGAATTGGGGCAGGAACAGGGCGCAGGGGATCAGGAACCACGGGGGGCGGAGCAGACGCAACAGCCAGGCAGGCTCTGGTCGCAGGCGAAGCAACAGGCAGGCTGGCTCCTGGCGCAGGCGAAGAGGCAGCAGGCAGATGGGCGTCGTGCACAGGCGAAACAGCAGGCAGGTGGGCGTCGTGCACAGGCGAAGCAGCAGGGACGGGCTGCTCCCAACACGCTGTAGGTGCAGTAGTGGAGATTCAAACGGCCCCCAGAAAGACGCCCTGCGCGTCCTCCCATTTCTCTCTCCACTTCCTTCTCCTGCGAGCTGGCGCTGCGAGGTCCGGCAGCTCACACGGCAAGGGAGGAAGGAAGCCACTATTGATGGTCACCTGCCAAATCATATCTTCAGCGACCCAGCTCTTCAGCCGGGTCAAATTCATTGCACCTCTTCCGCGAGGTATGGATCCTCGGAAGGGGAGATCCGTTCTAGGATCTCCCTCGACCGGCGAGCGATGGCTTGCGCCGCGGGTTCCTCTTTTTTACGTCGGGCTGTCCGAGCCAGTAATTTACCTCGTGCAAAAGATCAAGGTGTTCCGCCTCGCTGAGGGGAGGCGTTTTCGTTCTGGTTCCAGTCATTCTGTTATGTACTGTACAGGACTAATTAACAACGACTAGACACAGCTGGGAACACCAGGAACCCACACGAGGTAAATGAGGGGGGCGTGGCACAAGGGAGGATCGGGCGAGCAGGGCATGACATAATCTTCATTAGAATGCATTGTCTTTGCATTGTAATACTCTGACAGTTGTCATCATGAAGCCAATGCTTTTCACCCTTAACATTTTAATTCCAGATAAACAAATAAAGCTGGGCTGTAAAACATACCTTCTCCTGGTGGAAATTCTCACAACTAGGTACAGTCACACTCCCTTTGCCGGTGGCTTTCAGTCTTTATCAGATTCATGACATCGGCCTCCGAAAGGCTACTGGAAAACATCTTTTGTTGCATATAAATACTCCTCATCGAGCAGTCCGCTAGTGAGTTGGGAAATTTATTAAGTGAGGAGAGACAGGTGGGGAACGAATGCCATTAAAATCAGAGGTACCCAAGCAAACCGGCAAGAATTAAAATGTGATTAGGTTTCAGAAAACGATCATCACCAATAAACTGAAGAGCACCAGTTAACTTTCCTTTAAAATCCCATTGGATAGAAACAAAAGAAGAAGGGAAGTTAAAACAGCACATCCAGATAAATGAATTTCTAGGAAATATGAAATGTTAACAATCCAAAGAGCAGTGGAGTGTGTGTGAGCAGCAGAGCAGAAATAAGCTCCACATGTAAACTTCTACTTGCCTCTTATTACATGTGTCATATGCTGACCAAAAATTCATTCCCACATAATGTCTTTGAAACACAGCAGAGGTGTCATGGGCAGATGGAATGGAAGACGTGGGAACAGGCATTGGGCAAACGAAGGTTTATTAAGAGGGAACAAAATGGAAATAGAAAAAAACAGGAGCGCTGGGGACCAAAAGAAAGGACTAGGGAGCAGGAGGCTGGACAACACAACTTCAATGACAGAACTGGGGTTCACAAGACAGGGAGGCATTTAAATACAGGAGTAACGAGGGAGCATAACAAGAAGCAGGTGGAGTGAATCACATGAGGGCTGGAACAAGAGGTATGATGAATGAGAAGTAGTCGTGGTTTATTAGAGCTCAGGCAGGGCAGGACATGACAAGAGGATACCTGCAAGGGTCTTTTTGGACCATGTGGACATTGTTGGCACCTTGTTTCCATAGTCACAACCTTCTGAGTGGGGCCTCCCTTATGGTTCTATAAAGGAAGTATAAGGCAAGTTCTGCAAAACTCTGTGAGTGTCACCTAAGTGTCTTCATATGTGTGGCCTGTGGAGCATACCTACTGTAGACAGTGCTAAATGACAAGAACCCCCAGCCTTTACAGGCTAATGTTTTTACCCTGTGCTGTGTTTTTTCATCCATTCAAATAGTAGAACACTATACTGCAGAGCTCACCAATCTGCCACCATGCAGAGCTGTACACCCGGTACAGATAAGTATTGGAGTCAGCTATGCTGAAGCTAAGTGGACTCTAATACTGAGATGCTACTGAAGGGCCTGATTATCTGTCTCAGGTGTGTTAAATTAGGGCTGCGCCTAAGCTCTCCAGGGTGGCAGAACTCCATAAGCAGGATCGGTGACCACTGTTATACTGGTATATTTTAGGTCAAGTACAGTACCTTATATAAGGAAACCAGAGAAGGACCCTTCCTATTTCCCATTTTCTCAACCACTTCACCACCTGAGGCCACCCGGCCTAAACTCTGGTGATGTGGTTGGCTGTGTCTGTGCCGTTTTTGTGATGGTGTCATGGCTGGCCTGGAAGGACATTACTCCATTATACTTGCCAATAGCAATAGCAAGTATAATAGCAAGAGTTTCTATTATCCTTCTAATAACACGCTTTGACAACCTGCTCCAATGACTAGGTCTTCCAACCTCTTAAGCAACAGGTTTGAGGCCTCATCTTATCAAACCTCTTCGTAGAAACACCTGCGCTATCTATGCAAAGGATTTTTTTTGATGTTATGCCTACATTTTGAAAACTTTCATTACCATCTGGAAACCCTAATTTCATTAGATTGATTTGACCAGTAACAAAACAACGGGAGGATCCAAATACAATTAATCATAATCCAAAATCAGTACCGAATACACCAGTGGAATTTTGCAGGGCAGGGAAGGGAAACACAGACAGCAACATCAAATCCAAAAGGACAGACAGAGAGCACAAACCGCTGACTCCAGCAAACAGCAGAGAGGAGAACAAATCAGAACGTAACAAAGGCTCAGCATGTGGGACGTGCAACACCTCACCGACAGCTGGGACCTCATTCACTGACCCAGGTAAATGAGTTCATGAGCTAATATTGGGGAGGTGGGGCAGAATGCGAGTGGCTGGGTTCAGGTGTGACAAGACCTCTGCCGTCCTGATGCTGAACAGAACCATGCAATTGGAAAAGGAAGAGAGACAACGTCGTACTGATTTGGTTGACAGAAAAAAATATATCAATAAATAAAACATTAAATAATCCTCCTCATTTTGCTCCTGGGGTTGAAATTCAGGAGGGGGTCCAGCTAACTGGGACCAACACAAAATGTTTCCTTGTACAGAGGCAGGTGAAAATGAACAGCATCACAAACCCCTGACTCCAGAGTCTTCCTCCTGAGCTGAGTGTAAATCCCCACGAAACCCCCTCACACTAACTGATGTGATTCAAAAAGCAGATTTATTAAAAATACTACGATACTGCTCTCCATTAAACTGGCCTGCATGGACAAGAAAAAATACCCTCTCTTAAATCTGAAATAAGATTATATATAATAGTAATAGAAGATTTATTTTTTCATGAATAGGTAATTTATTGAACTTTGAAGCCAAATAAAGACATTTAAAAGGTCACAGAGAATGAGATGGTCTCATTTTCAATTAATTTTTGCAGAACGACAAATGAGTAGGTGCAGTTTCATGTAAGCATAGACTGCTGTGAATGTAACTATTTCTTAAGGTGTTCTCTCCAGTGCTCAGCACCTATGGTAGTTTGTAATAGCTTACCATCACTGATATTTTTTTCTATCATTGCAAACCCAAACTCTTTCAGGCATGTTATTGCATTTTGTTGCGAGGTCTCCAAAGGAAACATGTGTAGTTAAATGAAAATCCTAGCCTCCAATTAAAACTCAAATATGGTTAAAAGGTACCAACAAATATTAGTTTGTGCACCTGTCTGGTCAAATTTAGCTTTGCCTTTAAATTTATCCCCTATCAATTTTTTTTCCTCTCACCTGATTCTCCGCTACGTCCAGTGAGTCCATGTCTTTTAAAAAATCAATACTGCTGGAAAAAAATATTTCTCCAGCAATAAAACCACACCCCCGCAAATGTCTACACCCACTTGGGTAACTGTCACCCCATGTGGAGACTGCACAGTGGTTAGAGAGAGTGACAGACCAAAGAGCGTTTGCTCGACCGTTTCTGTCGGCACTAAAAATGAAGGAGACACCAAACCATTAAGATGAGGAGGAGGGACGCCAATGGTGGGCTGAGTGGACCATGTGGGCAGCATCGATGTGAGTCCAGAGAATGTGTTCACTGATGCACCTTCTCTTCATACTTTCCAGTCAGAACTCAAGTGTTACTAGCTAGCTGGGCTACTTCAGTAAAAATGTAATCTGACATGTTTTATTACAAACCAGTGGACCAATGTTTAGATTTTTGTATACACTTTTCATCTAAATTACTCACCTCAGGCGAGTGCGCAAGCTTAATTTCCAGCCCTGGTTAGTAATACTTTATCGACTGAAAAATCACAAGCGTCTCCCATTGGTATCACACTGATTAGCTGATGGAAGGACGCCAAGTGACACCGGACAACACTGACAGGGAAAGTGCCCCAGGAATATAGCAACTGTTGCCTTGTATTAGTATTAATGGAAAGAATGTGCTAACAATAAACAAACTGTAGGTATTAACAATGGGATTTTGGTAGGAACGTTTCCTGATCCTTTTATTTTGCTGTTTTGTTTCTTTTTGCTCTGCTGTTCTGTGGACAAACAAAATAATGATCACCTCAAAACGTCTCCTGGTAAACTGCAGCTGTAAACAAAATAGTGCATGTTAAGATTCATCACAATGTCCCAAAGGTCACCAGCAGCATGTTAAAGCTCTACGGTTAGTAAGTCAGTCTGTATGGCATACTTGTTTCACAATAAATACCATGGAATCTTCTTATAGGGGTCTGTATATTATATTTTGTGGGGGAACAGATTTGCTCTGTTAGTACGGCCACCATTAAAAACAAAGAAGCCTCGATCTTTGCCAGTTTGTAGGATGGCAGTTTTGGCTGTAGGTATGATAAATTGCACCAGCGGTCTCAGGGTTATTTACAATGCCAGGGGACAGGCAATAGAGATTGAGTTTGTTCTTCACGGACCTTGGACAACTTTTGGTAGATCTGCCAAGAATGAGGGCCCTCGATCATAAGTCTAGGACACCTATGACACAGGTGGTCAGGCCTTGGCGTCATCTCCCAGAGCAACTGGCTTCTGTAACACCCAATGTAATTTGCTATTGCTGACCTTGCTAGCTGAACCTGAGAAACAGACAAATAAACAACACACAAAATGTCCCCTGGAATAGGTTCATACCAGCAACTTAAAAGAAATTAATAAAATCCTAGCTCCATAATCAGCAGGTGTATACCCTGTAATATATCTCTGAAGACCACGCTCTGGGGATCTACAGAAAAAGGCTTCTGTGAAGTCTCTGTTGCTGGTCTGTGGACCCAGCAAGATGACAAGCAGGTGTGTGTCTCTCTTTTGAGATACCTAATCTCCTTACCTCAGCGTATCTTCAGCTGTAATCAACCCTGAGCACATACTTAACAATCAACTGACTGCAGGGAGACCACGGTGTTGGATTACAGTAATGACAATATTGAAAAATATTGAAAATATTACCACTCTGGTCCCTTTGAAAACACACAGTAGCAGTATCATCATGGAAGGCCTCAGATCACCTGAGCCCTGTACGGGATCGATAGTGGTTGAAGATGGATGGATAGGCAACACTCAGCATTGTAGTATCACAGCTCTAGAGTGGTGCTTAGCGGAGGGAACATGTTTGAGGCAGCATTCTCTGTGTAGAGTCCAAAAACACAAGATTAGACAAATTCGTACGTCTAACTGTCTGTGTGTGTATCCAGGCTGCCCTCTGCCTTACACCCTGTGCTGCCTGATAAAATGCCCTTTATATAAGTGGCTATGCTGTATGGATGGATGGTTACAACTCCTGGTAAATATTAAATTAAATTAAATTAAATTAAATTAAATTA
>JAODLD010000046.1:31040245-31053893 GCA_026781065.1 Mormyrops boulengeri | reverse complement strand
CCCCCCCCCGGAAGGTATGAGAAGAAACCATCAATGAACGTAATAAATGTTGCAAAGAATTTAGCTGATAATTTTTCTGTGCTACAATACTACATACAATGAAAAGCAGGAATTATCCAAAATTACTGTGGTATAACGTATAAAGGGAATTTTTGGCATTCAATTTTATCAGACCTAATCACAGATTTCCACTGCAAAGTATGACAGCTTTAACAGTTATAAATATGAGTTGAGTACCAATTTAATTAAAAACTATAATTTTATTAATTATCATTGTTTCATCTTTTTATTTTCCAAATATACTAGAGGAAAAGCTACCCACCCAAAAGCTGACACCAGGAAAACAAGTGAAACTGGTGTATTGCAAAACAACAATAATAAGAATGTTCATTTAGAACAATAAAAAGCAAAATATATGTGAAATATCTGCATGACTTTCAGTGGATCTGGAGAAACAGCTTCAGATTTAATAGTTGAATATTCTATGTCAACATTTGACACCTAATACAGCATTTAACACAAATTTAGGGGGAAAAAACTTTCAGTGTTTCGGCAGTTTTAAAAAGATTGAGTTTCCAAACAGCTGTGATAAGACACAAAAATGTCAAATTCTCTAGGGCTCTGGGTTTAACACACCATCTGCAAAAACTGAACTCTTCAAATAAATTCCTTTCAAAAGTTCTTGTCACTAAGTGTTAAGCTCTCTCTGAAACTCAGTGCAAACAATGGAAATAAGTAAATGTGGTTGATTGGAATGTGATTAAAAATGCTGGTCTGTTGCTTTAGAAAATGTGGCAGTGCCTACTTAGTTGCCCTGGTATAAATAATGCCATTTATCTCAACTGCATTCTAAAGGAAGTGCTTCACAATGCTAAAGCTGAAAGATTAAACATAATCAGTTCATGACTGTGGTATGTTTGTGACAGAATTGATAAGCTGAAAAAGAGTGTTTTCCCAGAATGCACTGAAATGCAAGCATCTACCCTTGATTAATAATGAGATATGCTGTAAAGGTCAATAATAAATAAATTTAAAAAAATGTAGTCTGTGACAATATTCAGTGTTGTAAACCAAGTAACGTGTAAAGGTATAATAATTCTTAGTAATTTGAACATTTTTAATAATGACCTTCGATAAACTTCTCTTACATAAAGTGAGAAGGAAATGGCGAAAGTAAGTATTAGTAGTAAGGAGTCCTTTAAAGGGAACAGATGATTTAATTTCAAATATTTCGGAATGTGCAGAAATCTTTTCTCAATCTCAGTGTGATGTGTAAGTCTCGGTTACAATTCCTGTGCTACATTTGTCTCACAGTCAAGCTTTAAAAATATATCAGCTAGAGTAGGAATGTCCTAATGCACTTATGCTTAACTGGTATTTCTCAGATAAACTGACAGGAATAAATGCAAGTGGTTCCGTATATTTCAGGACAAAGGCACTTGTAATTCTAAGACCGTAGTCATTAATAATTCATGACTTAAGACAAATTATTTCAATCCCTGAATCTGTAATGCATTAAAAGGAAAAGCATTACATTGTTATTCGTCTGACTCATGATCCATAGTCATTTAAGTTCACAGGTGTATATTTAAATCCTAGTAGAGAATAAACTGTGGCAATCGATGGGTCATGACGGGCAAAATAGCTTAGAGCAGCAGGTAGGGGGCGACAGACTGTTAAAGACAATATAATAATTTGTTTCTGGGGTGAATGGCGTGTTTAATCTGAGGGTACGGTTCCTGAAGGCCACTTACCTTAATCGTATCTCCCACACATTGACAGACGAGTGAAATAACAGCTAAACTCGTCCATCTGCATGAACATCGAGGTCAGCTGCTGTCTAAGAATGCACACATAAATGTGAGTCAGATTTTCAAATGTGACATAGGGACTGCCATTATTGTCAGTCTAGATCCTGGGAGTGAAACTGAACAACCCATTTATACATATTAAAGTGAAGTGAAGCAAGGGCCTGGTGACCCTGACCAGGATAAGTGGTTAGAAGATGGATGGATGGGTGGATGTGGAACACAGAACGAATAAACATGTGAAACCCCAGTCAGCTGACTCTCCCTCCTTAGAAAAACAGCTCCCCTCCCCACAAAAATATGCATAAAATGCTACCAATTACAAGATGAGTTCAGGATTGCCCTTTCGGTGCCCTTTACATAAATATGTCTGCTAAACATTTTATGGACGTCCATGCAACCTTTATGATCTGGGAGAGGTGTGGTCTGCAATTTCACTCTCCATTAACTAATCAAATTGACTAAGGATAATGTTGAATGAAAACTACGTACCTCTCCTCAGAATGATGAACTGCCATTCACAATTCCAGAATGAAGAATCCAGGGATGAACACGGAGCTGTAAAGGATGTCGCATTGTTACACAATCAATACACAATAACTCACAAAGAAGACAAAGGATTTGATTCACTTCAAAGCCAAAGCACTGCTTTCAGTTTGACATTTGACAGAGTTCTATAAATCTGAACTCATTTGAATACTATGGCTAGCTTACTGCTAATGCATTACTGGTAATGTACCTTATATACAGTAGATAATTACCTGATATACATTCCCTCACTTCTCCTTCTCCTACTCTTGATTTTGCAGACGGTAAAAAAAATTAACTGAACAAAATTAAACTGGCACAGCTGCAGAGAATCAGGTTTCCCCGGTCCCATTCTCCCGGAGCACTAAATCATCTTCCTTCTCTACGTTTCAACAGCAATGAAAGGGCAACAACACCCCAACTGAAAGGGGGCCACCCAGCCCCAACCCCAACCCCCCCAAGGCATAAAGCTTCATGTCACACACAACCACAATATGCCAGATATTCACACTTCCACTAAGACATAATTTATATACAACAATGCCCTTGGTGGGGGAAATGGAAGACTTTGGTGAACAAAGTGCAAATGATTTTTAGGACTCCTAAGAGGTCTGACGATAGCAGGATGGGGAAACCAAAAGGGGGGCAGTACGATGGTGATGACTTAGGGTCGCTATGGTAACGGGAGGCGGGGCATCACATATGCGGACCACAGGGTGGTCGGGTACAGCTAAGCATTTCTTTTTTTATCTAACAGTCGAACTGGATAATGAAAGTTATGCAGAAATAGCATGTGACTCGTGACAGGGTAATTAATCATCGAGACAAGTTTTATCCAGTGTCTTGCTGCTGATGGTCAGCCTGAATTTAGGCCTTAAAAACAGCAAATTAGAGCAGCAGGACCTTGCAGGAACTTGGTTATCATTAATGTATGATTTTAAAGATGCTGGGTGCTGGAAGACTATGATCAAGGGCAAGCACTTCCAGTCACTGAGCTGCTTACTTTTCTACTGAAGCGTTCAGATGTCTGCATGAGTAAAAATTAAATTAAGCTTTTAGCTAAGAAGTAAAATATTGTAGTTCAGTTAGTTAGAACTGCAATGTTATACCACCAAACTTGTAGAATCAAGCCCTATGAATTGATGCCTCTAAATCGCCCATTGTGTGATAAGATAAGATAAGATAAGATAAGATGGGCTTTATTAATCCCATGAAGGGAAATTTTGGTGTTACAACAGCAGCTATAGACAGGATCAGACAATATACACAACATGAGTACAGTATCAAAAGAGATAAATATATCATAATAAACAATGTACTGTAAACAAACAACCAAATGGCAGCCATAATCTAAGATGTGGGAGTGTACTGTATAAAGTGACGAGTGCCACAATGTGTAAACATAGGTCATGGGGTTAGGGGGTTGACTGAGGAGACGTGGGTGGAGCAACATGTTGCTGATGGAGCTGCCTAGTGCGCACAGGGACTCCTGCAGGGGGTGGGAGGAGTTGTCCAAGATGGCCTGGAATTTGGCCAGCATCCTCCTCTCACTTGCCACCTCGAAGGTGTCCAGGGGGGCTCCCCAGAACGGACCCAGCCCTGCTGATCTGGTGCCATGTAATGTGCTGCTGCCTAATCCAGGACGTCTCCTGCCTTGCCCCTTGTGCTTCCTGGAAAAGGCCAGACTCATCATAATCTGCCACTAGAAAAGTATTTATTGAAAATGGATGGAGGATGGTGACCACGATAACAGTAAGCGTGCGCGGTCACACTCTCAACGGTCTGCCTATTCCGGCTTTGTAAATCGCCACTGTCAATCGGTCTTTTCTTGTGTCTTTTTGTAGTCCAGTAAACTTCCTGGATTTTATAAAACGCTGTGACTTGTGTTCATAGAGGTAGACATTAAACTGAATTACCCATCCATCCATGTTCCATTACTGCTTGTCTCATGCAGGGACGCAGTGACCCTGGAGCCTGTCTCAGGAGGTGCAGCATATAAGGCAGCAGATACCGTGGATAGGATGCCAGATGCTGATTAACCTGGTTGCATGTTTTTAGGCTGAACACAAGGAGAACAGAGCGGGATTCAATCCTTTCACTCACTGGTGTGAGGTGTGAAGCTGCAGTGCTACCAATGCACCATCAAGCTGACCTCAAACGCAGTGATACTGTTCATTAATTAGTTAATTAGGTTTAATTAAATAAACAGTCAATGCTGTTGATCATGACTATGATACTACTATTATTATTATGTGTAATTTATCTTTATGCAGTTGAAATACCTTTCTCTGAGCATTTGGCCTCCAGGATAGGCTCTGGGCCCCTGCGATCCTGAAAAGGATAAAATGGATGGATGGATGGAAATATCTTGGAAAGAGCATGAAAAAGCCCAAAGTGTTAAAACTACTCATGCTGACAAAGGTGTTTTATTCAATCTGAGCATTGCTTTTCCGATTGTTATGTGTATCGTTTAGTATTTCTGAATTATGTGGAATTATAATATAGGAAGGCCCAAAATAGGAAAACACGGTATTGACCAAAACCACATAAACACACACACACACGCACACACACACACACACACACAAAGTATTAAACTATGTACAGGATTTGAAATTTTGATGAAAAAGGTTTCCAGCCCACAATATATTAAAGCCCCCTCTCTTAATCCCACCCTAGCCCTGTACATCTCTCTCCCTCTCTCCATCTCCACCTGCTTCCCCTCCACCTAATTTCCCCACAGCCGGGGCCCTCTGAGAGATTCCCAGGCCGTCTCCGTCACCGCCTGTCAAGCTCCCAGAAAGACAACAATGCGGCGGCGGCGGCAGTGACTCACTGCAGGAGTCGCCTTCGTGCTGTCACTCAGCGCCCAGGTAGGTGTTTATAAGACGCGGCCTGTCTGGAGATGTCCCCGACTGCCAGCATTGCCTCGGGCCAAAACGGGGGCTGGTGCTGATGATTCGCATCTGCCTCTCCTCTTGCCGCTCGAAATTAAAACGAGGTGAGGAAAAAATACAAAAAGACACAGCATCTCCTTCGAACCCTCCTTAGCACAGCAGAAGTAGCTTGTGGTTCTGTCCTGCGTGTTTTTCCTCCTCTCCTGCCAGGGGTTGGAAAATCACTGCAAACACCTTTAATTAACCCTTGAACACATCTGCATTTGATCCTGAACATATTAAACAGTTATCCTATAATGGATAAAAGGCAGAAATAAAGGTCTGGGGCCTCATTTATCAAATACCCCTGAAATGTGCCCAACTTTGTGCACAACTTTTTGCACAAAATCCCGGATTTATGAAGCAAAACTTCACAGGAAAAAAAATCCAATATTTTTCCTATATTTAAACTCAGCAGGTTTTGGGCAAATCGGGAAAAGGCGACACTCATTGTACACCAGTGAGCTGCAGGCAAACCAGCCAAATGACCTGCCAAATTGTATGCCAACAATTCATACCAGCAACCAGTGTCTTCTCGTGAAAAACAATAAATCTAAAAATGTGAGCTGGAATTTATTGATTTTTTCATTTATTCATGTGAGAGACAAAGATTTGCCTTGGAGAATTTAATGTACTATTTCAAATATGACGCCACCTAATTAAGCTACTTCTGTCAATCTAAAGCATTATATTAAGACATCTGTGATGCCGACATTGCTTTGACAAATATAGTACTGTAGCTGAATGGTCTGGGTCAACTTATGACTCGTTCATTTTCAATCTCATGTACCACATCAGTATCTCCCAACTACTCTGGCACAACACGACATAATAGAGCATCCCCTATTATAGATGCAATACGCATGTGGAAGTTTTAGTATGAAGATGTGTGTTTGCCCCCGACAGTTACACTCACACTGGCCCTGCGCACAGCAAGTCATTTCTTTCTCTCCGTCTGCATATTCTACCACTTTTTATCAGAGCGTTTTGTAGAGCTGACAGAACTGCACCAGCAATTGC
Source organism: Mormyrops boulengeri (assembly GCA_026781065.1). Classification (NCBI taxonomy): domain Eukaryota; kingdom Metazoa; phylum Chordata; class Actinopteri; order Osteoglossiformes; family Mormyridae; genus Mormyrops; species Mormyrops boulengeri. The sequence continues at coordinate 31,047,601 of JAODLD010000046.1, read as the reverse complement.
CATTCAACACACTTTTAAGATTCAACTTTATTATTATTGCACAAAGTATAAGTGCTCTGACAATAAAATGCATTTTGGTATCAAATCTGAAAGTGCAAAATAGTGCAGAAGTGCTGGAAAAATCTGTATAATATATACATACGGGATAAATAAACTGTTCGAAAATGTACCGCCATACATTTTCTTGTTTGTGATAAATGTGGTTAATCCCCCAAATATAACATTTTGTCATGCCTCTGCTTCACACTGTTCAAAAATTACTGTTCTTGGATTTTATGTACAGTCACTATCGTCAGACTTTGCAACCAGAAAGGCTTGATTTGCATATTACATGGACATGAATCTCATTTGCATTGAACGTTTGCCTGTTTCTGGCAACTTTCATAGGAAGCAGTCTACAAAGGCTATATAGAGTGTGTCCTTCAAAGGATGCAGCCCCTGAATTTGGTCGCAGCCCTAGATTCTTGTTTATGTGGCAGGTGTGTTACCATGGTGACTGATCTTGAGCCCCTGCATACATCTGTCCCAGGTAATGCACCCCAGCCAACACTAATCACGCCGTGCGAGGATAGGGCTGTGGCCTCTATCAGTCTTGGGCTGCGGGAGTCAGATGCTGAGTCTGATGAGCAGTAATGTCTAACTTCTACCTGTCTCTTGAGTGTCTGATCCATAAACAATCTGCGAGCAGCGTTCAAGTTTAATTCGACTCTGTGCTTGACATAACCATCACGCGGAAGTTTATGTGTGAAGCGTCTACTTGATCTACTTGAGTTTATGCTTCTGTAACTCAGCAGGAATATCTGTGCTGCATAATAATGTGATTTTATTTATTTTATGCATTAATGGAAAGAGGTTTCAGTTTATGGGCATAATTTTAAGTTTTATTTTATTGAGCTTTGTCGGTTTTCGTTGATGATTGATTATTTTAGGAGGCAAAATTTCATTACTGTTGGAAAGAATACCCATTCTAGCGCCACCTCTCTTAAAACCAGGGAGAAGCGGAAAAAGAAACTCGTCGTTGGAGCCCGGGATGCTGATGTGGTAGGCATAGTGTAGTATTTCATATCATTTCACTCATGATTTAAGCACATAATGTTAATATTTGCCGCATTTTTTTTTTTTTTTGCTTTGCGCCTTGGTGTGTACCCTTTCTTTTGAGTTAGTAAATGTACTTAATGCTTGGTTGTAAACTCTTGGCATAGTGAGATGCTGAGATATTAATTTTTATCATTTTAGTTTCACTGTTATGGTACTGTGTTTTTATTCAGTGATTATGTTATGTTGAATTCATGGATCTGAGTTGTTAATTTGTAAATGATTAAGCAAATGAATGTCTTTATTAGAGCACAGTGACAGTGTAGCTGGCTTAGCAGATAGGTTAACCCATAGCCTGGTGTCAGTAGTGTAACATCTTCCATGTTTGTTATTGCAATACTCATGCACTCACAAACAATGTTGTTATACTTTGGAGTTTTTAAATTGTAGTAGTGTTAAGTTAATTTTTGTAAAAGTTGTATTATTAAACTTTGAAGTGATATGTTGGAGCAAAGTATTATAACTGGAATATGCACAAAAGTTTGTTTAACAGATAAACCCTGCTAAAACGCAGACTCATGCTAGAAAAATATGTGTCAATAAATGTGTGTGTATGTATATATATATGGCAAAGATATATAATCAGACATATTTCACAATATTGAAATATTGAATTTGCCATGTGAAATATATACTGTACAGAAGTATTTTCATTTCTAGAATAAAATATTGGTGGTAATATTTTAAGACCATACGTGTTCATTGTAGCCACGTATAGTACTGACGCAGGTATTGTGAGCTTGTATAATATTAGTCACTTGAATACACAGGCTAGTTTTTTTTGAGACCCAGAAGATCACCTGATTTTTTATTCTCTCCTTGATGACGGAGAAGGTGAGCCAACCACTGGGCATCACTTCTTAAGGAGGAGTCCCCGTGGATTTCCCTTAGCTGAGTAGGACAGAGAGTGCACCCAGACTATTCTAAAAAAGTGTTAAAAGGGGAAAACCATTCCATTCCAGACAAGGGCTGACTGAATGTGTACAGTATATTGGTATTTCATTTTTCTGTATTTTGTTTAAAATGCTGACTTAAATGTAATTTTGGTGTCCCATTAAGTTCTTAAACCATTTTGTAAATACATCTTTATTAAAGGTTGACCGAGGCTCCTCATTGTGTCTGACTCCCATCCTTACCCCTCGCTACGAACCTGGACACTGGTCCACTATAATCAGAATTATCCCAATATCCATGTCTCTTCTCAACATTCATGGTCACCGAGGGTGAGCTGAATTGCAGCTCATATGAACAACACACCCTGGCAAGCTCAGTCTGTCAGGGTGAGCACCCATGTGTGTCCCATTCTGTGTCCCTTCCCCGTTTGGCCAGCAGGCATCGCTGGCCATCCTGTCCCTCATGTCACTCTTTGCGTTTCCTCTGTTCTGCTGCATGGCTCAATGTGTTGAGCATGCAGCTACCTGCTAATCCCTTTGTTGCGTGTTCAAATCCCACCTCCTCTGTTTTTGTATTTTGTTCCTCAGTGTTTCTTTGAGTTTTCTGGTTCCTGTGTCTTGTGATTTGGTTTTGGTTAAATTCTTGGTGCCTGTGCTTGTTTCTGTCTTATTTCTCCTACTGTAGATTCTGTTCCTTAGTTTCTTTGTTAGTCTGATTTCCCTGTATTTATTAGTTTCAGCTGTTGCCTGTTCCTGTGCCTGCCCTTGTGTCTTTCCCTGATTGCTCGTTGTCTTGCACCCTCCCCGATGGGATAATTGTCTGTCCCACTCCTGCCTTTGTTGCCCTGCCCCTTTTTGTAGTTAGTCTTTGTTTAGTCTCATTTACTTTTGACCCCTCGTGGTCCTTTTTGTTTGTAGTGTTCTCTGTTTAATCAAATAAACCCCTTCCGTTCCGGTCAGCCGCCAGTGGGTCGTCCACTATTTTCTGCCTGCATCATGCCACGCTCTTGCTCGCGCACCAAGTCCGCCCTGGTCCATGACACAGTCAGGGTCACAGATAGAAGAGGAAGTAAACAAATGATGGCAGATGCTTTTGATCTTGCTGATAAGGCTAGATAGAGAGATGGGAATGTGTTTCATGTGGACTTCTCGGAGTGACGAGAATAAAACGGATAACCTTGGATCAATATCACTCGCAGATTCTCATCAAAGCAGGAGGAGTGTTTCCTGGCATCCAGAGGGTTTCGGTCCTCACAGTTTCAGATGGGAAAATATCGGTGCCCCTTCAGTCCATGGCTACATCGATTATCAGTAATAAAGATTTTTGCTTAATTTTGTAAGATGTCAGCATGAGCAGAAAACACAAAACACAAGGTGAAGCATCTTCTACAGAGTATCCATTTGTGTTATGATTACCCATCTCGCCATTACACCAATAGTTCTATAATTTTTTTCATGATTTTTAGATTGGGGTTCAGTGGATAGTGCTATTGGTTCCGACCTCTAGGTTTTTGGGCTCCAACCCTGCCCATACTCCGTGTGTGCGTCCAAAAAATGTGCTTAGGAAATATAGCATACTTAAATCATCCATTGTGTTATACTGTGTGCATGCCGTGACATGGATGGGCATCTCGAACAGGGTGGCCTCTGCTTGGTGCCCTGCGCTTCTAGGAATAAGCTCACTCTGAACTGGATAAGAATTTGGAAGACGGATTTGAAAACTGTTAAGTCAAAATGAAAGCGGAAATGTCATTTTAAGCTTTTAAATCGTGGAAACGATTTGTCCACACGGCTGCTCCTGATGAACCAGGGAACATTTGGAAGGTTTCTTGTGGTGATGTGACTCACAGAAAACTGATCTGAGGGTCAGAATCCTGAACCATGAATTTTCCATTTCCCCCCCGAGAATTGTTTTCCTAGGTAAAAGCTTCACATTCAATAATATTTTCAATAGATGCAAGCCATGTATATCTTATTTTGCCCATGCCACTGTATTTCTCAGGAGACCTGTGAGCAAGGGAGGAAATCAATGTCCCCTTGCACGAAACACGAAATTGGAAAATCCATGGATTTCGGATGTTAAGAAACCATGAACGTGGGACTGTTGAAGCCTCCCTTCATCTATGAGTGACAGAGTGGCTTTCTGTCTGCCTGAGAGCAGTTTAGTGATCTCCGGTGAAAGGCAAGATTGAAGCATCTAAAAACTGACACAAAGAAAGACTGGCAGAAGGGAGGTTCTCCTGTGAGTCAGGCACCCATGCTGACCTAGGCTCCCTTTTCTGGAGGGTGGGATGTGTTGACGTGTGTTATCTGTATCAGGCTGATCTCTATAAAAGCCTGCAGGGCTTACTGCACTGAGAAGACCAGCGATCGGCCATCATTCCCCGTTTCTGTATTTCACATGTGAACATCTGCAAAAGCACCTTCTTTTTTGAATTTAGGAGTATGTATGGGGTGTCTCTCTGGGCAGTTGGACGGCATCATCACTTCCGCACTATGGGCTCAGGTCCTTTCCCTGGCTCTCTGCATGTGATTTTCACACTCTCCCTGTGATCACATAAATTGTCATGCAGGTACGCCATTGTCTCTAAATTGCTCTGTGTGTGTGTGTTGCTCATGGGAGTTTCACTTACACAAAAATGGCAGAATGAGAAACATTGGTTCAAAGAAGTAACCAATCAGATTGAAGAGGAGGCGGGTCCAAGCAACTAGAGGAGACGGGACCAAGACATCTGACATTTTTGTGCATAGCTCCCATGGGCACGCTTGTGTGCCCTCTGATAGCTTGGGATGTCAGATGAAAGGAGCAGGGACTAATTACAGCACGTTGGCACACCCACCACACGACAAACCACCTCTGGGATGAGAACCTGAGTGCAGCCATGTGGCAGGCGATACCTCAGCACCACACTAATCCGAATGGACCAGGTTGATGTGAGGTTTTTTTTTTTTTTCCAGTGGCTGGAGTGCCAATCCTGCCACCAACCCCCAATGTTTTCCCCTGCAAGTTGGAGGACCTCCTTATAGGGCTGGGTGTAGATTAACTTCATACCCAGGATAAAGCAATAGTAGGTTAAGGGCCTTGCTCAAGAGCCCAATGGAGCAGAGTCACTCTGGGCATTCACAGGATTTGAACCAGCAACCTTCTAGTTGTTGGCACAGATCCCTAGCCTCAGAGCCAACACTCCGCCGGTTATACCAATAGTTATATAATTGATGATGAGACAGCGGTGTAATTAATGGAAAATGATTTCTTCTTTCCACAATCTGGACAGAAACTCTTGAAATCTAACCTCAGCATGCAATTCAGGAAAACTCAGCTTGTGACTGCAAACTGTACCCACATTTCTTTGGATTTCCAGTATTTGGTCATGTGTGCGCATCCCTAGCCCTGCACTGTTCTCCTTTCCTTTTACACAAAGGTGCCTGGGATGTGTGACCAAGCCTAATGGCCAACGAGTGATTAGAGGATCAGCCCTTGACAGCTGCACAGTATGATGATCTTTGTAATATTTGGCTCTTTTAAAGCATCGGTTAAGGTTCTTATAACCTGTCAAGGGATTGATACTGTGTAAAAAGAAGAAGAAAAGAAACCTTACAAAGCATTTATGCTTAAATTATGCTGGAAACACAAGACACTTCCCAGTCAGTTTACTTAATACTTTTATCTGCTGTCTTGATATGGAAAGCAACCACAGACAGAGTAACAGATATAAAAGAACAAGCATAATAGAAAATGAAAGCCAACGATTTATCAGGTGTAGGTTTTGTAGTTACCGATTAGTGTAAGATTAGTTATATTAGCAGTATGAGCAGCTTTGCCAAATGCCTTTGTGTTGCAGTTTATAATGTTTGTGTAGAAAGCAGACTCCCTTATATAACTGCCATGAACACTAGGAAATTAGTTTGTAGGAAATTACTTTACCAGCCTGTATCTTTTCTCTTCATATTTATTAAAGATTTATGGTGACCTCAAAGGCTGTGTTTTCTTCCGCAGTGATATTTTTATGCTATGAGAAATATGCTGTGAAATAATTAATTTCAAATACTGTTTGCACAAGTAAAATGGTTTTATGCGATAAGGGATGGAGACTATAAGATATATCTATACTCCCAGTTATTAGAAGTCTATTAAGACCTTTACAGATTTCATCTCCTGTGCTGTTTTGACAATATTATGTAGGACAGAGATTAGAAGAACGAAGGGGAACAGGACAAATCATTCATTCCATCATCTGAGTTAGCTGTATTGTTTACAGTGGTGATACAAAATGACATTAAAGAGAAAGCGGATTCTACAACTTGTTTGAAATGCACAAAAACAATCGGTATAGGGAATTGTGTATCTAATTTATTTAGTGTTGCATTTATTTTTTAAATAGTCACTTAGCAGCCTTTTTAAAGCTTGTGACCTTTGACATTTTGCAGACATTTTGAAGTATGGCTTTAATAAACAATAATAAAATGTGTGATGTTGCACAGTGTCTGGATACTTTTGCAAGGCACCATGCTCATGGACACCGCTAATCATATATATGGTTATCCCACATGATTAGCCCTGCACATATCGACTCAATTTATGTGACATGTCGATTAAAAGATGTCGACCAGGGCATTTCGTTAACATGGTCACAGAGGAAGCCCTCATTTCAGATATTTCCATTTGGAGTTAAATACAAGCCGAGAGCTTGTGCTTAAATGCTAATGTATTATTTATCAGTCCAAAGGAGAACACACTCTGTTTTGTTTTGGTTTCTAAAGAAGAGAAATTTAAAACAAGGCCTAAAAGCCTTTTCAAACTGAAGAGTCTTTGAAAATAGAGCAGGCTAATTCATAATGTATTTTATAATGTATTTCAAGTACAGTCCAAGTATCCAGGAGGGGTGAGTACTTATTTCTTTCTTTGGTATGTTTCAAATGTTCTTCCTGAACTCTTGATTCCTTTTTTTCATTATTGATTTATTTTAATAGTTTGGGATTTAAATAAAATACCAAGGCAATATCCATCCATCCATCCATCCATCCAGATGGAAGGAAATACAGAACACATCAGGGGAAATGTGAATGTTTTACCCATGTAGCAGTAAGAAATGTGAGAAATATGACTGTCCTGTGAAGGATATATGCAGGAAGCCACTTTTATTAAAGAACAAATGAACAACCACAAGATGTATTTACAAATAGCTCTGGAGATCCAAATAGCTGGAGAAACAGTGTAACATAGAGCTTGAAGAGCAGCGACGCAGCACATAAAAGAGAGAGGCCGTGAAAAAATATCTACAACTTTCCCTCCTGTCACGATCGGGCGGAGGCGAGCGGGGAAGGAGGCGAGCGAACCCAGGTTATGGGGAAAACGGGGTTTAATCCA
>JAODLD010000046.1:31027833-31040145 GCA_026781065.1 Mormyrops boulengeri | reverse complement strand
GCAAACGGGAGGATTCCACACGGGGTTAACACGGAGGTGTGGTCCACATGAGGGCGATCGGGGCTGGGCGTGACACCTCCTTTCGGTTTTTCCTGCAGGAACATGAACAAAAGAACATGGCTTAAGTTGCATTGGCAACATTCAATTCCGATTAATTTCTACGTTTACCTATGTCCCTCATGTGCCACTCCAGTTTAATGCCTTTAAATTTCAAAGACAGCACAGCACAGCACTGTAGACACCCCGTTACATGAATTTTTGTTACATGAGTCATTTCAGTATGGGCAGAGAGTGGGACTGACAGTAACAGTAAAGGCGCAGGCATCAACATAATTAAGATAGTCCAGACAAAATCAATGAAACTGTACAGACCGCTGACCTCTTCTGGCACACCAAATCTAGAGACACCCTTTCTGATCCTCAAAAGTGTAAATAGAATTTAGAATAAGACATGTTGACTGTTTTTCATATCGTCAATGGCCATCTGGAGTTCTGATTATGTGAAGACATTACCCATCAGTCTCTCTTCTCTGCCTTTTCTATTCCTCTGATCACAGGCCAGACATCTGTCTTAAGTTCAGGTTACTTCTAATCATTTTTTCCCACCATTGCAGTGAACAGAAAATAAAATTCAAAAGAACAAATAAAATGAAAATCAAACATAAAACAATTCCATATGTCAGCCATCTGTTCTCCCCACAAAAGGATATTATTCTAGACAGTGTTCTAGTAATGTTTCCTCTTTTCACATCTGTAATAGGGCAGATAATCTATAATACATGATCAAGGTAGCTAATATTATGCTAATATTATGCCTAACTACTACATGCACCTCAGTTCAAACGCAATTCATTACTGATAAGCACTAAATTTATTTAATTGGTTTAATTAATCAGGGAAGTAAAACTTATTTATATCTGTAGGAAAACTTTTTGATTGTACGATTATTGCAAACCAAATATATCTCGTAGCATTAATCAACCCTGCAAACTATTTATATGTTCATCAAAGATAATCAAGGGATAAAACCCTAAATAAAATCTCATACTGATTCTTTTCCAGCATATAGTCATTACCCCCCTACAGAACTTGAGTCATTTTGAAAGTAACAATAATTTATCACCGTTGAATTACATTTGATGGATGTCACTGTGCTGCGCAATAGAAAATGGAAATTAAGAGAAATTAAGAGTCAGTCGTATAAAGGCCATTAAATTAAATGAGGTGCAGTTGGTGAGAGAGCACATGACCTAACTGACGAGAGATCACACAACAAAGATGGTGAGAGACTGCACGGCCAGGGATTAGCTTGAAATTGCATACTAGTTTGCCATGTAGTAGACGAAATACAGTATGTGAAGTGAGCAGTATGTCTCAATCCTCAGCATGGATGATGCAGTAGATCGATGGTACCCAGCTGACATTCTGACATTCTGTGAAATTCCAAAGTGCGCCGCCAGTGCGACACTTGCTCAGACATTTCTGTCAACAGGTAAGAGTGTCATATCTGTACAAATTTAAGAAACAGTACCCAGTTACATAAATTGACTCGAATATGTACACTCCAGTGACAAAGAAACTTAAGCACCCAGACAGAGTGGTGGAAATGAGGTGAATCTGCACGTGGTGAAAGGTCATGTGACTGTATCACAATGATTATAATATCAGATCAAACGGACAACAGAGTTGGCAGTATGGGCACACTGTTGGTCCCATGTCAGTAGGGTGTGGCACCCCCGTCCCCCCAGGCCAGGATACATGCGGTGATACGGTGTGGAAGGGAGTCGTACAGCCATTGCATCCTCTCCTGCTGCAAGTCGGCCCACAGCTGTTGTAAGTGGTCTCAGGAGGGGTAAGACGTGCAGACCAGGATTTCACTGACGTAGCGCTGTGTCATCAGTGTTCCCTGAATCACTACCAGAGATGACCTGAAGTCATACCCTATGACTCCCCACACCATGATGCCAGGACTAATGCCGGTGTGTCTCTCCAAAACATTGGCAGGATTGGTCCTCTCCCCTCGGTGCCGCCATATGCGCAGATAGATAGATAGATAGATAGATAGATGCTTTATTGTCATTGTAAGTACAATGAGATTTCGTTTGGAATGCGCCAGCAGATGCACAGTACATTTACAATTAAATAGATTCTGAGGCATAAAATAGAATCTAAGAATAAAGTATGTACAGACACTATATATGTGCACAATACTATATATACACACACACAATAAGGTGCTGGTAAATTCACAGAGGTTCAGTGGTCTAAATGCACATAAATATGGATATTGTACATGTATGGTATTGCATAAAAATGTTCGAGATCAGTGCTGTGAGTTCAGAAGTGTGATGGATGTGGGGTAAAAACTGTTCCTCAGTTTGACGGTCATACGCGGTAATGCAGAACTGAGATTCATCACTGAACCTGGTAGGACTCCACTCGTCATCAGTTCATGCCTCCTGGTTACAACACCACTCCAAACGCAGCCGTCTCTGTGCTGGTGTTAATGGCAGCCTATGCATGGGACGGTGAACCTGTAGTCTGGCTGATGCCGGTTGTCGAGACACGGTGCAGGATGACAGGGGGTGTTTAGATTGTAGTTGTAGAGAGTCCATACCTGTGTCCGGATGGCAGGCACAGATGTCATGGGGTTATATAATGCTTAGCACACAATACGACGACCCTCCCTTGGTGTGGTCTGTGTTGGGTGGCCGGAACCTTCACGATGTATCATCAGGCGACTGTGATATCTATATGCCCCACATGCCAGGCAGTTGTACGATATGGCCACCCGGCCTCATGCAAACCCACAATGTGACCCCTAGCAAACTCCAAGAAGTACTGGTAATGCTGTCTAATGCATCTATGAGGCATCCTCTGTGTCTGGTGACTAGACCTGCCAGCTCCTTGCAAATCGAACCATTTACATACCCAACGCTGGTCTGCACGTGTCCCAAATTACATCCAAATCGCACCATTACTTCTGGGTGCTTAACTTTTATTGTCACTGAGTACATTTTTTCGTTCATAGTTTTTAACAGTGTTTAACCCTTGCCAGGTCAAGCTATGTCATCTGTAAATATCCAAGATAGGTAATGGTGAGATGGCGACCGTGCATATATACAGTATATAATCCATCAATGGGGCAGTAGTTGGCTGCTCAGAACATACTGTGTAAGTATTTGATTTTGGACACAGCCCTGATTGGTGGAACAGCATGTGACTAAGCTGCTGGGAGAGCACATGACCAAGGAGCAGGAGTGTAACATAAAGGCTAAAGAGGACGAATGTCCACGATGTGTGGATAAAGGAAGCTGCCAGAGAGAGAAAAGGCTCCAATGAAAGATATGGCGGTTATTGATCCTGCCATCAATCATGGTTTAGTCAGGGGAGGAACTGAGGAGCTACTGAAGAGCTACTGCGAGACTCAGAACCCACAGGCAAATTACATCAATGCACAAAAACACGAGCACTTTCTGTTAACAGCGTGGCTGTTTGAGGAATTTGATGATGCTTCAAAAGGGAATCACTATAGAACAGCAGCAAGCTGCTAATTACCCCATACACAGTGACTTACCTTCTTTTTATGGCTATGATCGGAACAGGATGGTGGATGTAGGTAGGATGGCTGGGAGAGCTAGGGCTAAAGACATTACAATGCTATATGAACAACACTACTCTAACACAGGAATCGATGACCGATGAGGACATGTAGCTTCATTTCAGTCAGTCTCCTCCAATCACTAGTCATATGGACTATGAAGAATGAAAGCCTGTTTTGTCACAATGATACTGTAACATACAGTGATATTCCTGTTGTGCAGTGTTAATTCAGTGACCCTCATGTTGCTCAGCAGCACTTCCAGTGGCCATACACAGAATTGCACAGCCTACACGCACTGGCCACAGGGTACATGCTTGTCCCTGATTGGCAGGCAGTCACTGTTGACACAGCTATGTAAAACAACACTGTTCATCTCCAGGAGGTCTTGGTCAGATCTGTCAGGATGAAGCGTAGCTAGCTTTACTTTCTGGTGGACTGACATGAAATCCACATGAAGCCACTGCACAACACCCCCTTTTTAAGGAAATAAAGACTTGAGATATCAGTATGTACAGGTGAGCCCTACTCAAAATTCTGTAATGTCAGTTTCGTAGTAACATGACCTGGCTAAGATCTGCTCCTTAACCAGATGACTATATTTAGGGAAATACTGCAATACTGTGGGTAATTGAACCCACTCGGTGTAATTTATAGTACAGGCAGCTCCACTTGTCTTTCTGCTGAGAATAATACCGCTGAAGGCCACAGAATCACCACATCTTTGTCTAAGTTAATAAAGCTGGATTCAGCATGAAGTAAACTACAGAGATGCGAAGAGTCCAGATTATACACCAAGCCCCCTCTAGCCTTTTCAGACGATGACGTTCTTGCCCACACCCCTGTCACTGGTCTCTATAATAGTGTACTTTTCCCAGTTGGAAATTCTTTCAACCTACTGCACTGGGAAAGCGCTAGTGTTTGTTTGAGACAACGTCAGCTTTCACCAGCCTTCTTACATCTGTGAATAGCTCTTTGCCTGCAACAGACAGATATTCTGCCTCCATATTCCCCCATTCTGGACCCGATTGTGGACTTTTCTCTGTGCAGCAAGGTGAAGGGCATAAAGCCCAAGGAGCCTGGTGAGCCAACATCTTTTGCTGGCAGGATGGGAGGATGTGAGGCCATCATGGCAGTAAATGGCTCCGGTTTGTGGGAAGGCTTCTCCCTCATTGTTGGAGGTTTGCTGAGGTATTGATGAAAATATGGGGACCTGCCAGAGACAGGAGACTGGGTTGGGCTGGACTGGCCATTTGATGTTTTCCAGGGCTGATGAGCGTGTTGGCCGACAAAATTCAGTGAATATGAATGTTTTTCTACAGTAATCCTGATTGTAATGCTTACACGCGGCCCACATTCCAGTAACCATCACTGATGTTTGACTTTCTGTTCTGCCTGGTCTTCCCTGAAGCATCGATCTTTTCTGTCAGCTCTTTGACTTATGTATTTACTGTGATGCTAATGTCCCCCAACCCTTGCATTTCCCTGGAAAAGGGGCTGGTGTGTAAAAACTCAATGCTGAGTAAACCTCCAATGATGAATACATAGTACACATGTAAAAAAACAGATCAGTGTGCCCTGTAATCATAAATACATAGCACAAATATTTAAAAAGAAAGATCAGCGTGGCTGTTTATGAGAAATACATAGTATACAGGTACCAGAATATATGCATGCCCTCTAATGACAAATACATAGTACGCAGGTACCAAAACTTACGGAAGCCCTAAAGGTCAAAACACACCAGCAAAAATGAAAACACACAACAAATAAGAAAACATGGCAGCAAATACAAAATCACAACAGCAAATAAGAAAATATGCCAGCAAATATGAGTACAAAATCACAACAGCATATTGAGCATGCCAGGCTGTTGAGGCCTGGCATGCCACTCTTCATCATTATCTGGGATAATGTGGCGTTCCACCACTCTTGCCTTGTCAATGAATGGTTTGCAGTACACCCTCGTATGATGATGCAGTTCCTCCCAGCATATTCCTCATTTTTGAATCCCATAGAAGAGTTCTTCAGTACTTGGAGGTGGAAGGTTTATGATCACCATCCCTATGAGCAGATGCCCTTGCTGAATGCAATGACTGCTGCTGCCCAAGAAATAGGTGCAGAGTAATGTCAAGGTTGGATAAGGCATGCAAGAAGATTCTTCCCTCGGTGCATTGTGGCCCCATCGTCAAGACAGAAGAGACTGAGTATCAATAGTGGCTATTTCTAATACTGTAATAGATTTTGTTTTTATTTTCTAAATTTCTCATACTCTGATAGATGTTATTTTGGTTTACATGTATTTTCTGTAATATTTACAGTTTTTCAGTTTTCAGCCACAGTTTGAAAAAAAGAATGTCATGGAATCAATAAAATTTGCATCAAAGCATTTCTGATTCTGGATCCAATTCTTTGCAAGAAGTCAAATTTGACACAGCCTATGTAGAAAGATAACAAAAAGCTATGAAAGCTATGTAATAGGCTACAATGACAAGCAATGGTGTACTGATGCTGCAGTTTGTATTTTGTTGTCCATTGTGAAATGATTGATTGGAAGAGCTCATGCACTTGTTTGCAAGTTGTGTTGTTTGAAGGCAAAATTTGCTTTTGTTTCATATTTTAAATGTTTTGGCACGGTTAGAGCCTTTTGCAAACAAAATGTGTCACTTTGACCATGAGTGCCACTGTTTAGGCTAGTGTGTTTACTGTTTTGAAAATGTGGAGTTTGAGTTGACTGTTGTGTGAAAGCAATCAAGAAAAACTGTATTATATATCATTATCTTAATTTCGTCATGTAATGGCAACATTAAGCCATTACTTTCTTCTGGGCTATAATGTTAACCTTATGGTGCTGTGTCTGTTTCGTTGTCGTTACAATAAACCTGGTTTCATCACACATAAATGAATGTGTTTTATAGGTAAATTGCAGATGTATTTGTTTCAGCCTTGATTAACTTGCTGTTTTGTTCTCATAATTACTCACTAGGTCAACCACTCATTACTCCCGGGAAAACCTGTTTCCTTGCCAAGAACGGTGGAGAAGTTCACACATTCGGGTCTACTGTTTGCATATTTGTTTGCACTTTTATCAGTGGTCTTTGCACTTTGCCTAACCTGCATAAACTTACGCATACTGTATATATTTATTGTTCCACTCCCCACATCGCACTGTCCCATCTCTTATTGCACTGTTTATACAGATTTCTTCTGTTGTCCCCCATGCACCTGTTCCCTCCCCTGTAACTGTGGCAGAAGAATTTCACTTTCACTGAGTTCTATGATGCATGTAAATAAAGTGATCATGATTTAAGAGATTTCTCATTTACCTGTATTTGAAGACACAATATGGAGCAAACTTTCAATAGGCACCATGAATGAAGTGGTCATTATTTGGTTTGTCTGCACATGCTGCCTCATTTTTCCAGTTCCAGAAAATTCTTACTCAAATGGACATACTCTGACATTTAAGGCATGGCATACTCTCGCCATTTTGTTTACTTGAGCCTCTTTGTCTCCCTCTTTTATAATTAACATTTGCAAAGGAAAATTACCATTTACCAGTTTTTGCAGGAGGTTTCACCAGCTAAGCATAAGTTTGATCGTAGCTGTCATGATCCGGTGCACGAGCGGGGAGCGGGGAAGCAGATCCGGGAGACGGGAGTTCAACAAACGGGGTTTATTAAGGGAGACAAGCTAAACACAGGACTAACGTCAATGACAGATCTACCGAGACAGACTGAACGCGGACTTAAATACAGGACATGACATCAGAAAACACAGGACAACTGGTAAACGTAGGGATTCCACAGGAAGTTAACGAGGTGGGCGTAGCACATGAGAGAGCTGGACGGAAGGACGTGACAGAACCCCCCCCCCCCAAGGCGGGCACTCCGGGCATGCCTCAAGGGGAGCGACGGACAGGACGAGACCGGGAGTGAACGGAGGAACCACAGGGGGACGAGGGACAGAAACAGGAGGAACAAAACAGGGAGGCCGACACCAGGATGGTGGACAAGGGGGAGCCCGAGGGAGCCACAGCGGGTGACAGGCGGCAGCCGGAGGGGCCGCCGGCAACCAGAAGGCCGAAGCCGGAGGGACCCCTGGCGACAGTAGGGCAGGAGCAGGAGGGGACCTCGAAGGGGGCGAGGAGGCAGTCCGAGGGACAGGCGGAGGAGTCGAGGAGGAAGTCGGAGGGGGCACCAGGAGAGGCAAGGAGGAAGGGACAGGGGACCACGGCGCAGGCAAGGAGGGAGGGGAAGCCGCAGCAGGTGACGGCGCAGCCATAGCAGGTGGAGGCGCCATCCGCCGATGAGCAGTAATGGGGGGACCCGCAGGTGACCGACGAGTCGAGGTGGGGTAACCCGCAGGCGACCGACGAGACATCGAAGGTCGGACCAAAGGTGGAAGACGAGCCCTTGGAGGGGGACCTGCAGGCGACCACCGAGCAGGAGCCCGGGGGACCGCAGGTGACAGCCGAGAGGAAGTCAGAGGACCCGCAGGCGCCCCAGGAGCCACAGCGATGGGGACCGAGGGTGAGCCAGGGGGCAGGGCGGGCGGGACCCGACCCCAACGTAGGTGTCCCTTCCCCTTTCGGGACACCAACAGGTGGGGACCTGGCCGGGATCCACCACGCTGGAGTGATGGTGGAGGGGTCAGTTCTCTGGAGAGGTCCTCTGTGGGCAAAGCCAGGACGTGAGGCGTGGGCATAGCAGGGACCTCAGGTGAAGCAGGAGGCGAAGCCTCTAAGGGCAGAGCAGGGATGGACGGAGCAGAGACGGGTGGAGCTGGCAGCGGAGGCGCAGGAACCTCGGCCGGCGGAGGTGCAGTAGGAGCCTCGGGCAGAGCAGGAGGTGGGGCTGCAGCAGGAGCCTCAGGCGGAGCAGGAGGCGCGGCCACAGTAGGAGCCTCGGGTGGAGCAGGTACCTCAAGCCCCACCGGGTCAGGAACAATGAACACATGTGGGTCAGGAACCATAAACACAGGCGGGTCAGGAACCATACACACAGGCGGGTCAGGAACCATAAGCACAGGCGGGTCAGGTCCTGTCCTACTTCCTGTCTCTGTACCAGTTCTGTGTGTCCGTCCTGTTCCTGGTCCCCCGTTGATGGTCTTGTCTTGTTTTCCAGGTCCTGTTTTCCTAGTCCCGTCTCATCTGCCGCTCCCCTTGAAGCGCGCACTCTGGGGGGGGGGTTCTGTCATGACCTGCGTGTACCGCCCTCATGTGTACCACGCTCTCTCATTTACCTCGTATGAAACCCTGATTGTTCCCAGCTGTTTCTTGTGATTACCAGCTAGTCTTGTGTATTTCAGTTCGCGTTCAAGTCTGTTTCCCCAGATCCGTCATTGACATTGTTCACCATGTGGATCTTGCTTTGTCGTTTCTCCCTATTAAACCCTGCATTCCCTGAATCTCCGTCTCCCTGATCCTGCTTCCCCAAGCGATCGTGCACCAGTCATCATAGTAGCCTACTGTGGAAGTAAACTGCCCCTACGTTCGAGTTTACCTACTACTAAGCAATAATCGGTTGCACCATGCCGATAGTTCCAACGTATATTTTACACCTCCTTATCATTAGCTGTAAGGTCCGTCGTAACAAAAAAAAAACATTTAAATGTGGCAAAAATGGCACACATAAATAACCTAACAAGACATTTATTTTTAATAACATGGAATAATTTAATATTATCAGAGATCATTTTAATAACTTGTTTTACCAATGATTTAGGATTAAACTTATATGAAGCCCGCTTCATATGTCAACCTTTGTCTAGTCAGCTAATGTTAGCTCGTAAGCTAGAATAATACACTGTCCGGCCTTTTGGTCTGAGTGAACCTTGATTGTATTCCTTGAGCTCAACCATCTCATGTAGCAGATTGACTGTCAAGCACATACAGTAAATTTCTATCTAAAAACTTTACCACTACAATTTTTATAAACATACTAGTGGTGTAAGCAGACCGTAACTGATCCATGATCAGAACGGATCCCCCTCAGTTCAGTAGGGATGTTGTGAACCACCATTTTAGTGGAATCCGCTTCTCTCTTACTCTAGACAAAAGCTGTTCCCGTGTTTAATTACAAGTTGTGTAACTTTTATTTTATGATTTCAAGAAAACAACTTAGGATATGTTGAGATCTTGAGAAAAATAAGTTGTGATGCAGAGTTGCAGTGAAATGATACAGACAAAGCAGTTTGTGTTCATGTGAACAGGGCATGTGAAAAGTTCCTGAAGATGTACCACATTAACTATAGTTATGATTGAAGGCTGATTGACAGGCTGCCCCTCCAATCAGTAACAAGCCTGTGATGATCAGTAGGTACATACCCTTTCCGTTTTTAGTGCCGCTAATGTTTTCATTAGGGATGTAGTGTTTTTGCCTTTGCTGGTGTGTATTTGCTGGCATGTTTTCATATTTGCTGTTGTGTTTTGTATTTGCTGGCATGTTTTCTCATTTACTGTTGTGTTTTTGTATTTGCTGGCATTTTTTCTTATTTGCTGTTGTGTTTTGTATTTGCTTGTGTTTTTTCATATTTGCTGGTGTGTTTTGCCCTTCAGGGCTTCTGTACAAAACAGATCAGTGTGCCCACTAATGATAAATACATAGCGGGCATATATATACTCTGGTCCTGGTATTTACCTGAGAAATGGTGTGGCTCATCAGATGCCAGGTAGGACAGAAAACCTTCTGGACAGTAGCTCTCCAGGACCGGAGTTGGAGACCCCTGCTCTACATTATATAAGTATAAAACACATTAAAAACTGTGCTGTTTCTCTTGAGATTAAAGTGATGTGTGTCTCAGCAGGTTAGCGTCTGTGTGAGGATGTGGGTTCAAATCCCATGGCTGACTGTGGTAGTGTAACACCACTGGGCCCTTGAGCGACGCTCATAACATTTTTTGCTCTCCAACCCCAAGCTTTCCTCACATGTCTGTCACTGTAGACAAACTTAAATAAATAAATGTCCATTTATATCTGACCCCTTTATAGCTTTTTATACTCATACATTCTAAAAGTATCTGATACCCCGGTGGGCTAAGAACTCTGTTTGGACACAAGCAGCCAGTATATAAATATAAACCTCATGGAGTTTGGAATTAGAGTTGTGTTTTTCCCCAAATTCCTTTGCAGTAACATCATTCCCCATTCAGATCCTTTTTAAACAATGCCCTTTACCCAGCTAGCCCATCTGAAAGTCATTCGGTGAAGCTGTCGATCTGATGCAGGCAATCCAATTTCGCTACCAATGTGCCTGCTTTCAGTTCATCTAACCCCTCCATCTTCCATAATCGCTTACCCAGTAATGGGTCAATGTGACTCTGGAACCCATCCCGAGAAGCACAGGGTAAGGAGCATGCAGTGTGGGGTACCAGTGCACCACAGGGAATACATTCAAATATGGGGTGTTTTTGGACTGCAGAAGGAAGAACACAAGGAAAACGTGCAAATTTTCCACGCATAGGAGTGGGTAGTTGAACACACAACCCACTGAACCGCAGAGCCAACAAACGTTTGCGTATTACAGTCTTATTTTGTCGACCCACATGTTTGAAATAATGGAGCAATAACTGAAACCTGTACTTGTGACTGATACGAGCTTCCAGCCCATTATCCAACAGCTGCAGCTGTGTACACTGTCTCATTGTAAAGCATTGTCTTTCACTACAAACACTTTCGCTCTAATTGTCTCCTTGTCAACTGTGGTGATGGTAGCCAGCTCTAACTCCCATTAGTGTGAGCCAGTTAATCACCGGCTTGATTGGAAAGGGAAGGAACTACCTTCTGCTGCTTTATTTATTGTTTTTGAAGGAAGGGACAGCAGGGAAGACAAAGGACTATAGATTATATATACCTGTAGATGTGTTATTTATAATCCTCCAACAATGTCAAACCAGTTAATTAAACTGATTCTTGGAATTCTTCAGCAATTCCCTAAATCCCAGTTTTTCTCCAGGGATGCTGGATCCTGGCTGACACTGCCCTCTGATCCCAAGCTCTGCTCACTTGTCTGTCACCTTGGGCAAAAGCATCCGTTAAATAAATAAATGGACTTTTGTATCCGACTAGCATCCACACTCATTCTCCCACATCATAAAAGCAACTGAGTTATGCCAGCGAAGAGCAACAAGAATGATTTCTTTACTGAGTTCCCAAGCACTAAATTTCCTACTTGAAAGACATTTTCCAAGAGTATAGTCTGCAGGGAAACAGACTCGATCATCCCTAATGACAAGTTTGTTTATGTACTGCAAGAAAAGTAAACCACAAATTGGAAAATGCTTTGGGACCAGCTGGATCAAAACAAAGAAATCATTTTGAAATGCAATGGGATTTGGAATAAAACTGATAAAATTTAAAATTAATTTTATACATGTGTTATTCAGGCCAACAAATTGTGATTTAAGCCAACAAAGATAAACAAGAATAATGTCTTTTCTAGGTTTCCAAGCACTAAATGTCTTACTTGAGGCACTTGTGGGAAACATTTTCTAACAATTCCGGGGAGCAGACTCAGTCATCCCTAATGAAAACTTTGTTTCTGTACTGCAAGAACAGAAAACCACAAATGGAAAATGGTTTGGGACCAATTATATCAGAACAAAGAATACATATGGAAATGGCAATGGAATTTGAAATAAATCTGATAAAAGTTAGGCCACACTTTGATATTATATATCATAACAAGCAAGTTTGGAATGAGCTTAGTTAT
>JAODLD010000046.1:30986052-30996550 GCA_026781065.1 Mormyrops boulengeri | reverse complement strand
ATTGACTGGAATCCCGGAAACCTCTATGTACCCTATAATGGACTAGCATCCCAATGACCTCTATGTGCCCTTAAATGAAATAGCATCCCAGTGCCCAGTATGTGCCATATAATGGACTGGCATCCCAGTGTGCTGTTTGTGCCCTGTAATGGTCTGGCATCCCAGTGCGCTGTTTGTGCCCTATAATGGTCTGGCATTCCAGTGCCCTGTTTGTGCCCTACAATGGTCTGGCATTCCAGTGCCCTGTTTGTGCCCTATAATGGACTCGCATCCCAGTGACCTCAATGTGCCCTATAATGGTCTGGCATACCAGTGCGCTGTTTGTGCCCTATAATGGACTGGCATCCCAGTGCCCTGTTTGTGCCCTATAATGGACTGGCATCCCAGTGCCCTATTTGTGCCCTATAATGGACTGGCATCCCAATGCCCTGAATGTGCCCTACAATTGACTGGAATCCCGGAAACCTCTATGTACCCTATAATGGACTAGCATCCCAATGACCTCTATGTGCCCTTAAATGAAATAGCATCCCAGTGCCCAGTATGTGCCATATAATGGACTGGCATCCCAGTGTGCTGTTTGTGCCCTGTAATGGTCTGGCATCCCAGTGCGCTGTTTGTGCCCTATAATGGTCTGGCATTCCAGTGCCCTGTTTGTGCCCTACAATGGTCTGGCATTCCAGTGCCCTGTTTGTGCCCTATAATGGACTCGCATCCCAGTGACCTCAATGTGCCCTATAATGGTCTGGCATACCAGTGCGCTGTTTGTGCCCTATAATGGACTGGCATCCCAATGCCCTGAATGTGCCCTACGATTGACTGGAATCCCGGAAACCTCTATGTACCCTATAATGGACTAGCATCCCAATGACCTCTATGTGCCCTTAAATGAAATAGCATCACAGTGCCCAGTATGTGCCATATGATGGACTGGCATCCCAGTGCTCTGAATGGGCCCCGTAGCAGCCCAGGTCCCCCGTGACCCTAATCAGGGTAAGTGTTGGAAGATGGACGGATGCTTCCAAGGGGGAAGTTTTGTGCCCCCTTCTCAGAGGAAACCCTAAGCTGTTCCATTCTTCTTCTTTTACCAATTGCCACATCTCTTCCCCAGGCTTATGTCCTAATGGGGGGTCGACTGAAAGAGGAAATGCCTCCTCAGAATGACAGTTTTTGTGTTCATGTTTATTTGTTTACACTGATTAGTGTTGAAAAATGGTGCATCAGCATGCAGCTCCAATGTCTCATTTCCCTGCTCCTTCAGGCTCATGTCTCACCCCACCCATGTGTTTATATGGTTATATGTCCCCCGGCGGGGGAATGTCATTATGCTTCTACATGTCATATCTAGCAGTTGGGGGCAAAAACGCTTTTACTATCGTTTAATAATCCTAAATTACTGCATTATTTTCAATTGCATGCTTTTAAAAATAACATGTAATTCATATACTGTGTCATGATATAGAAGTATATACAATGTATAAATAAGTGGTCATGTAGATTTAGAGTGAAAATCACACTGACTGAAATAATGGGTGGCTGGTGAGATATATAAGTTAGCAGGTTATTTAATTCACAGTTATTTTTCATTGCCTATTAGTTTCACAACTATGGAGAAGCCCTGATTCAGAGTCCCCCAGCACTCCCTGTTTCATATTTACATGTGTCCTCTTGTTAGTCTGACCTACTCAGGGTATGTGCTCCATCCGTGAAATAATGTCTCATTCTCTGATGGCTGAGCTGGAGGGGGGTGCTCCATCTCATGTTTTCTCTGCAGAAAACAGACACCAGACCTTCGCCTACATCAGCTTTCAGAGAGATTGCTTTAATCTCACACTGACCCTTTCTATCACGCAGACCTAAATGGAGATATATGAGCTCTGGTATCTGTCCTAATTTGACCTTCTGCTTTCAAAGGGGACAGGCATTTATAATTTAATTAAGCTAGTTTGATCAGGGTTTCGAATAGAATATAACGATTTGCAGATCAGTACATTATAACGCAAAACATCAGCACTAAAAATAATCGTGAAATATGCCCTACATATTCTGTGAAATAACAAACTGTTTTCGGTAACGCTTTCCATTACGTGCACTTTCATAATGCATTCATTATGCGTTCATAGAACATTCAGTGCACCTTCATAATGCATTCATAGAACATTCATGAACAACATGTATGTACAACTTAACATCATAACATCCCTTGACAGGTTTAATATACATTAATAACAAACATTACATGATTATACAATTATAGTGTTTGTTATTATTATATAATGTCTGTTATTAATGTATATTACAGCTGTTAAGAGATGTTAGGATGTTAAGTTGTACATACATGATGTTTATGAATGTTTTAGGAATACTTAATGAATACATTATGAAGGTGTACTGAACGTTTTATGAATGCAATATAAAAGCATTATGAAGGTGCAGTTAATGTAAAGCGTTACCCTGTTTTCCATACAAAACTCAAAACCAGGAACTGGCTTATTTTCAAAATGAATCTGGCCTCACCAAGAAGACCCATTTGAAGGCTCTCAGGACCTATTTAAATATGATATGAATGCAAAGGGCCCCAACCTGGGTTATTCCCTGTCTTGCTCCTGTTTTTCCCAGGATAGGATCCAGACCCCCATGACCCAGTGTAGCACAAGTAGGTATAGAAGACGAATGAATGAATGAATGAATGAATGAATGAATGAGGCATATTGAATTCCACACGATCTATATTTATATTAATAATAATAATAATAATAATAATAATAATAATAATAATAATAAGATGGCACTGAGCATGTTTATGCAATAGGAAAATGTTCAAGGAGCTGATTTTCCTTGTTTGTTGAGCAAGGCCAGACTGTTTGACAAATGCTTCATGACACATAAAGAGATAATAAAACCGTCTTGCATCCTCAAAGTCTCTGAGATCTTACAGCCACATAACGTGAGGTAGAGGAAGGAGCAGCTTTGGGCTCACAGGCTGTCCGAAGCAGGGCGGGTGACTATCGGCATGCGGAGACCATTCTTACTGCCCAGAACCCCGTGTGGGCATTACAGACATCACACATGGCAGGCAGTTTCTCAAATATAATATAAAAAGCACATCATAGGTGGGGCTTGATAGACTTGATAGACATTCTTACAGTACATTTGTATCAAAGCAATTAGCTTGTTTGTTATTTTTGCTGAAAACTGTTATTACCCACAAATCTAATTTGCTGCTGTGGCTTTTTTATGCCATTGCTGATGCTGTTACTTTAAATTAAGTATGTATAAAATGGTTTAAATGAGCTGAGGCCATATTGCATAGCTTGACGATCAGTTTTGTGGTTTTTTTGTTACTATGCTAATCTGCCATTACATGACTCAGCCCAGCCTTTTGGGGAACAGCTGACATCTCTGTGTGGACCAGCCTTACTTACAGTACAGGGCTAAGCAGGCCTAGGGACCTTGTCGGCACTCAGAATGAGATAATGAAGCCAGTATGACAAGCAATATTTTCACTGGATTGACCTTTTGGTCTCCAGATCAGGTGCTCCGTACTTAAAACCTCATTTTTGTTACATAGTTAGACTTTAATGCAAGTGTTATTCTCATTGTATAGCTCATCCAGTACAGAGTCGTTCTCAGAAAGCATAGATTACCAGACAGAGGACACCGTGGATGGAAAGCTAGTCCATCATTGGGAAAACACAAAACGCGTAATTTAGAGACATCGGTTTAAATGTAAGGCACAAACCAATCCACAAATGCAAAACCCACATGCACAGAACTAGAAGGGGGAACCAAACTCATAAGCCAGGAGATATGAGGCCATAGAACCTCCACCCTGCCCAGACAGAAGAGTCAATGTCAGTATGCTTAGCACTCTAACATGATTGCTTTTAAAAAAACAATTCTGCAAAAACTCTACTTCCCGCAGGCCTAAAATGAAGCTGTGTATTGGGGCTGGACGCCCTTTGCATGTGGCCTCCTGAATGCGGGAATACATTAGGTTTTGGTTTTTCTCCTGACTCTCACTTCTGGCATATTTCCACATAACATTTCTGCTCCACTTCTCACCACATTGCAGAACCCAGCTGCGATTCCCTGGTTGATTAACCCTCGGATCCTTAGATGAAAAATCGGGGCTTTTGGTCCAGATATCTTGCTGTAACTCAACCACAATTAAATTATGCAAAATAATTGCTGCATTTTTTTGTTTATGTAGCAGCATTTATAAATTTCTTATTGGTAATTTCAGGCCCTGTGGTACTTTAGATGAACAGAACCTCTAAGGACAGCTGTGAAAGTTACAGCAATTATTATTATAAGTATGATTAATAATTGAAATGTAATATATGAATATTATATAACAGACCACTCTCATAATAATAAGCCTAAGATCCGAGGTTTCCTGGCCAAAACATTTGAATAATGCCAGTATTGTTCTTTTTCGTGAAGTATACTCTAAACGCTGGTTCCCAAACTATTTTTTTCTCCTTTTATCACCAGTGCATGAGGACAGTTCCTCAGCGACCTTGAGTCTGTCCTTCAGATAAATTTAAGCATTAGCAAACAGACAGCTACAACTGGACAGCCCTGTATCGGTATCGCAGGAAGTATCACGTGGAAGCAGCCATGGCAAGCCAGTGTGATTCAGCATCTCCCCACACCCGCTTTGTTAGCGAGCTGGTCTCTTCCACCAGACCGTACATTTGGCTGTGATGTAACCACCCACTTCAGCATTATCTGAAAAATAAAAGGATTTGGTCTAGTGATGAAATGAACTGAAGTGTCTGTTGGGAAACCTGTGGGCATCACCAATACCGCATCCTTGAAGGTTTGGTCCTCCGCTGCTCTTACTAGCTGGATGTTTCATCCATGCTTCAAACTGCTGCTCTATCCATGGTTCCTTTCAAGAAGTGCATCTCATGAACAAGGTAGATAATCAGGTTTGGTTTACGTGGTGTGTGGACATGTGACTTTCCAAAGCACCCATAATTTGGAAATGATAATTATGCTGGAAGCGGCAGACCCTGGGAGTGGTATGGTGGTCCGGTGGTTAGCATTGTTACCTCACACCTCTGGCAGCAGCGTTCAATGTGTGTGAAGTTCACATGTTCTCCGCATATCCCTGTGGGGGTCCTCCAGCTCTGCTCTGCCAACGCCCCTCCCTAAATTGCCCGTTGTTGTGCCTGTGTATATGAATGGTATGTGAGTGTGCCCTGTAATGGGTTGGCACCCCATCCTGGGTTGCTTCCTGCCTTGCACCCATAGCCCCCAGGTCGGATGGATAGCAGGGTCAGTGCCTATCTGGCCCAGTCCAATGTGTCTTTTCCCCATTTGCCCATCAGTTCCCACTGGCCATCCCATTTGGTGTTCCCCTAGTGTGTTTCCGTGCACCCTCAACTGCCACATAGCTCAATGGGTTGAGTATATGGCTCAGAGCCTGACATTCCTCTTATCATGAGTTCAAGGCTACCCTGAGGCCTGCCTCAAATTTGTTGTATTTTGGTTTTATTTTATTCCATGGTGTCTGTATGTTTATGCTATGTCTTGTTTATGGTTACCCTGCCTGTGGCTTGTTTATGTTTTGTTTTACTTGTGCTCCTTGATCTCTCCTAGTGTTGATAGCCCTCTGTGTTTGTTGTTGTTTCCTAGTCCCTAGTGCTTGTTAATTGTAATTTACTCCACCTGTTCCTTGTTGCCCTTATCCCTTAGTGATTGGCTGATTTGATTATGCTTCTCACTTCTCCTGCATCATGTCTTGTTCTTGCTCTCTACCTCAGTGGTTTGTGTAGCTGTTTCCCTGTGTGCTTCTTAGTTATAGTTACTATGTGTTAATTATTGTAGGTCTACCTGTGTTCCTACCCTTGGTATTGTTGTTCCTGGTGTTGCTTCCTGTCTTAGTTTAGTTTTGATCTTTTGTGGTCCCTTCGTTTTCTGTTTATCCTTTGATGTTCTGTTTTTGTAAAATCCTCTCTTGTCAGAGTTGCTTTGTGGATTGTCTCTTTCTCCATCATGCCCTACCACAATAGATAGGCTTGTCAGAATAATTACGTTATGAACTTATTGCACAATTATATGGACATAACCTCACTATTCTTTTTTCTGACCTTGATAATGGCAAATTGTGTTTACGTAAGGATGAATGCCATCAACGCTTCAACTAGTCTAACTATACTACTTTTACCCTTTCCTCTGCTCTGTGTCGCAAGCGCTGCTCAGGGCTGACTCATTCAGTCAAAGTGAATTCATACTTCTTTCCTGCATGAAATTTGGGTTGTGGAAAAGGGGATGTGACGTAAATTTGACTGCAGACTGCTCCGGTCAGTGTGCGTGCAGTCCAGATTTTTATGTCTAGCGGAAATTGTATGTGTCCATGCGCATTGTGTCGCTACACTGCATCTTTTTGTGTTTTTTGCAATACATCTGCTCTCTCCTGGTCTGGTGGAATATCACTACTGCATGCATACACTAACCGTGACCATCCGCAGCCAAAAGTAGCATGAACACAAGCTGCCATGCGCAACCATCTGCAGCCTGAAGGCTCACAAAAGTGGTATATGGAAAAGTGAAGTATAAATTGGCTTATCTTTTTCACATGAAAGTGCGCGTGCTGCATCACGGGCAATGCAGTGGTGCACCATCCGCAATCCTGCATGTTCATACTTCTAGCGCCAATGCGGCAGGCAAAGTCACGTTTATGAAGTGGTGGCCCTGAAAGCCTAGAGCACATCAAAATCAATGCAGCGCAAAAACACTGTTTTCAGTTACCAAATGAACGAACAACTATATAAACAAACAACTCTACAGTATATACCCCTGTATATGGTTTTATTTGTTTTATTTAGTATATTTACATTTTTTGACATTCAAATGTCTGAATATTCTTATGAATTAAATGTTCATTGCTCTTTAAAAGGGTGTACTTGCATTATTATATTATATTATTATATTATATCATATCAGTGGCATAAAATTATCTTAAAATGACACTAAAATCACAATTATTATGGGGACGTCGTATCGTCTGACTGAGGGTTACCGTGACAGACCTACATTCTGGTATTTTGTTCCTACCTTTACTTATTACTATTACCATTCTTTTCGTTCACACCCATATGGTGGGTAATTATGAAACACCACTGTCTGTTTTTGAACTATGGCATCTGATGTGCTGCATGGGGAAAACTCATACTGAAAATTAATCCTGTGTGTGTGCGCAGTTTTCAAACCCCACCCAAAAGCCATCCATCCATTTTCTGTAACCATCTATCCTATTCAAAGAACCCTGGTGGAGACTCAAACCCTGGTCCCAGAGATGTGAGTCAACAGTGCTAACGACTGCACCACCCTGCCCAGTGAGTCACCGTTCCTTTTGTTATTAGCATTCTTACTGCCCTTGCTGAACAAGCAATTGTCAAAGGTTTTTATTAATACTGCTATTGTCACACTGCTCTTTCTGCAAGCACTTTTACTGAGGAGGAGGAGCTCGCTTCCTGAGTCCTGCTAACATGGCCAATCTCGAATTAACAAGCACCCCAGCAGCAGCTTCCTAGAGCGACGCGGACCGTCGGAGCGTGATGCGACGTGATACAACGTGAATGTAAAGAAAACACAGGCGGGATTGGAGACCTGCATTGCAGCAGAAACCGAAACCACACCATGTGACTTAATAAAAAATATAATCCAGGAGCAGGCTTACATGCAGTCCACAGGATACAGAAACTGCCAATCAGATGGCTGATTACATTCTGTTGGTACATGAGATGGCAAGGTAAAGTGTGAGACTTGTTAAATATGGGGGGGTGTTTAAAAAAAATGAAGGACCTCTTTCGATCCTGCTGAGTGGATTAAAAAATTTTTATTTCCTTTAAGTATGCCCTGTGTGTTTCTGTGCCTGAAAACAAACTGTAATGTTTTGGGTTGTCCCACAGCTGTACAACAGCAACAAACTGCAATCAGTGCACACTCCTTACCTTGCAGCAGTAAATCCGATCGCTGAGTTTATTTTTAGGCCAATACTGTAAGTTGCTCATAGGACTTCAAGAGAGATCCAGAATGGCAATCAAGCAAAACACAGAGTAACCAGCAACCACAGGTAGTGCCTAGACCACAATTCAGAGGCAAGAGACAAGGCTTTGCACACTGGTTATGGTCATAAGACTATAACTACCATAGGAAGTAACCAAAGTTTGTGTTTATGTTAATTTTACAATAGACAAAGCTAAATGATAAAAGTAGAAGACACAGCATTTGGGAAATACACATAAAACAATTTACAAACAGCCACATTCAATTACAAGGAAAAAACATGAGAAAATGACCAAAATATACCTACATATGTTGTAAGGACTTATGATGGCATGAAGGGATCAGAATGCGGTAACCATCAATCGCATTAAAATACAAATATGAGAATATAGGTGACCCATTTTATGAAGAGTCGCAGTAAGCAGTAGCTCTTTAAGTCCCACCCCAAGGGGCATCGATTAGACATGGATTTGGGTTTCCATCGGGTTTATGCAGTGACACATGTGCGCTCTCCATTTACGAATACGCATTAGGCAAGGGGCCCACAGCATTGTTTGTTTGGTATTTATGCACACTTTGCCCAAGATTAGAAGTCCTATCAACTTGGAATCAGGTTTCAGGCCACCTGGGCCCCACAATGCACTTTTGCTGGCATGCGTGGGAGTACTCGTGTTACGGGAAGTTTCTTTTCCCATCCGATAACCTGTCTGAGGATAAACAGCTCACTTCCCTCCAAGCTGAACCGTCTCCATGCACTCTCCTAAATGCACACTGCATCTTGAGGCTCATTTTGGGTGTTTTTCATGCTTCCATTTTTTATCTTACAGCTTGGACCGACTGAGTCCTTTGTTCACAAATAGCTCAGACTCAACTCAGGTGAGCATCATGCAACAAATCCAAGTGGATCATCTTTTGGCATGATCTAGCTCCCTGACCCAATAATCACCCCCTGGACACCAATGGCTGGATCATCTGTCCATAATTTGGTAACGCTTTACATTAACTGTACCTTCATAATGACTTTATAATGCATTCATAGAACATTCAGTGCACCTTCATAATGCTAACATATTTTAACAGCTGTGGTATACATTAATAACAAACCTTTTATGATAAACACATTATAACTGTATAATCATATAAAATTTGTTTTTGATGTATATTAAAACTGCTAAAGCATGTTGGGATGTTAAGGTACAATTGCATGCTGCGTGTGAATGTTCTATGAATGCATTATGAAGGTGCACTGAATGTCCTATGTATGCATTATAAAGGCATTATGAAGGTGCAGTTAATGTAAAGCGTTGCCACTAGCGTGCGGAATACCCGTCAATATTCGGGGGGGTCCCCATCTCCCTATTCCTGTGCAATACCGATCTAAATTTTCTCTTTTGAGGCTTTCAGGGGGTCTCATGGGTTAATCGGGGTGTCTGACCCCCCCGGACTCCCCCGTATTTCGCACACTGGTTAGCACTATGCAATCCTACTTTTATACACTCTTCATAATCTGATTGTCAGATATTTGCAGAGTACCCTAGAAGTGCCGTGTCTCATCCCTGCCACTTCACACTCAACAACTCTTAAGTGCTGGAGGTCCTGGATTAGGCCAAAAGTATGACATCATCAGCAAATACCTAAGATGTTACCTCCAAATAATCTGCGTCTGTTTTTATCTATACACTCAGCACTCTGTTAGATATCCCTGCTCACTAATACCTAACAGTCTGCTCCTACAAACAGCCGATCACGTGGCCGGGTCTTGATAGTCCAGCTACTCTTCAAGAAAGATTTGAATAAGCAACATGCATGATCTAAGCAATTTTTTGCATATTATGACTTTTTGTGCCAGACATGGCGGTTCCAGCATATCACAAACAGCCACCCTGCTGGGATTTTCACACACCACAATGTGAAGAGATTACAGCAAAATGGTGAGATAAACTAATAAGATCCAGTCTGTGGTGTTCTGCTCACACATTCAGCTAATCAGTGTAATTTTTATCCACTGTCCTGTGTGACATCTTTATGTCATAAATAACAAGTGAATAAACAAATGAATAGCTCTTCCTTGGCTGCCCCATGGCTCTATTGTTGCATTTGTACAAAAAAAAGAGGAAATGAGAATAAGCAGCTAAATCAGCTTAGAGCACACAGAAGGAAGCAGGTGTGTGCATTCGATGGGTCGGCCTTCTCCACACCACTACATTTGCTGATGGTAGAGGATGATCACTTCCACCAGCTGTCCATAAATATGGCTGCCTTACCTTATGCCCAACTCAACCCCTGCAAGGTTCTCAATGCAGAAAATTAAAATTCTGCCTTTTTCTCTTTTTTTAATTTCACATACTAATTAAACTGGCTGGTGATGCACTTCTGTCTGCCCTTCTATTAAGTTCCATGTCAGGTAGCGGAAGAAACACAGCAAGCAGCCACTAGGGAGGGTAGCTGGGGGTGCGTCACGTACTGTAGGAGTGCA
>JAODLD010000046.1:30963440-30985952 GCA_026781065.1 Mormyrops boulengeri | reverse complement strand
CACAAACACTGGATACATTCTAAAACAAAAAATTTTACATTACCACCATAACAATGTTTCATTACAACAGGAACAGGGGGGGGGGGGTGGTAGCTTTCACCTGCAAAATAGGGGGGGATGCACACTACTGCCTGCATGCTTATCCCGAGTCCGCCCCTCATCTGGGCTGTGGGCCTGTCCAGTGGTGCTTTTCACTGGGGGCAAGGAACTTTCTGGAAGCCTGATGGGGAGTGGGGAGGGGGTGTCCGAACTAAGATATTTTAAGTTTCGAAGTAATAATTTCCACATTGTCCTCTGCTAAGCCTCAAGTTAAGTGAAGATTTGACTTCTCTGCAGCTGGTCCAAATTCTGCTCTGGTTGTGACAAAAAGCCTGTATGAAAGGCCAGAACATGACGCAGAGTCGCTGTTTTCAACCCTTGCCCCACCAAAGGGCTTCTTTTTCACAGCAGGCTTTGCAAATGGGAGGGATAAACCCCTCGCAAATTAATTAAGCGGTGGCATCATATATTACCCTTTAATTTCATGTATCGACTTCCCCAAGACATGTGCTTCTGCTGAACCTTTCCGACGTACATCTCAGGCCAATTCCTAATTTTTTCTCAGACAAACATCTCCTCCGAGAACGCAACAGGAAAACTCCGGGGGTAATTCACTCATAATGACAGCTCCGATCCACATTGCAAACGTGTGAAGGAAACAGTCCATCTGGCTCTGCTGTCAAAGCAATGTGTGGTTTTCAGTCCAGCACCTATTCCAGCAGTTCCATGGCTCACTTTCATGTAATGGAATATGTTAACGAACATCTAGGACTGAATTAAGACCTCTCTGTTCCACCCCGCTTATCATAGGTAATTAATCTCATAATTAAGGCAGCACAATAACTGAATCCTTTGAGTATAATGCTCGGAACAGCCCTCCTGATTGTGTTTTTTGCTCAAATTACCAATTAATAGACCCAATGCATTTTTTTTCCCACAAATAAAACCATTTTCTTTTCAATGTATCAGACTCCCATGGATTTAAAAGAACCTTTACACACATTTAATGTTGCATAGAGGAAATAACGATAAAAATGTAATTACTGCTTGACAGTGCCAAACAACATAAACAGAGCCAGGCAGTCAGCCCTGCAGCTGTTCCAATGGCCATGTGTCGCTAACCCTAAACTAGACCCTGGTTGAATTAAATTAATACCACAGACTTTTACCCTAAGTGACATACATATTTTGAGAAATTGGGCTCTGGAGAAATTGGGAGGGGGGTTAAGGGTCTTGCTCAGGAGTCTAACTGTATAAATGGTTTGGTGATCCTGGGATTTGAACTGGTTCCATGTTGATCACAGACACAGTTATCTAACCCACTGCACCATACAGCACCCCCCTAAGAAATCATATACGACGCAAATCCCAGACTCCCACATGACAGGCAAGTGCTCTCACCTGTATATTAACATGGAGATTATTTGCAGAAAAGAGTCTATAAACATACTGGCAGAAACCCATGCAGCATACAGCATGAAAGCCGTATAATATAAGCCTGTAGGTCAATGGTTCAACACTGCAGGGTGAAAAGCCGGGAGAGCTAACCCCCCCCACGCCAGTCACCCAATGAGGCCAGTGGGGAGGATTTAAGTAGGGATGGGACATTTTTTCAGTTCCGATTTGATTCCGATATAGTGATACTGATACAAATTCCGGTACAAGTGCTCTTTAATATTTTAATATAATAAATATTTATACTTTATATATTATTAATATTGTTTAAACAAGTAAATACAAATGAGAAAATGTATCCAAAAAATATTATCTTAAATATCTTAAAAAAGTCTTAATTAGGCTACTAGAAGGATACTTATGTTCACCTCGTTTGTACACCTTGTTTAAAGCGTTTTTGAGGCATTTGCAGTTCAATCTGATGATCATCCAAGAGAGTAAAAGCAAGTGTATACAGTATAGCGGTCAGTATACAGTATAGCGGTCAGCTTGAATGCTGCAAAAAACACATCTAAAATGGGAAAGATCTATCATGCGATATATTGTACAAATCAATGTAACAAGAAATGGGAGCTATCTTTTTACAGACTGCTGAAAACTAAGTAAGTATTGGATGTGGATTGGTCACATATGGCCAATACCCAATCCCATGTAATATGTATGGATTGGCGCCGATACTGATCCGAATATCAGATAGGTACATCTCTAGCTTTAAGGTGTTCCTGAATTGTGACTGGTAGAAAACTTGCTCCTCACCCATACAGGTGCCAAGAAACCATCCATGACCTGCATGTTTTAATTAGCACCCGGCCGGCATCTCCAACACCTGACAAGGTGCTAATTAGTGGGTGGGGGCATGGCCCCCACCAATTGGGTGGAAGCAGAACACCATGCAAACTCTGCACACACAGCTGGAAGCAGGAATCACACCCACAAGCTTGGGGGTGTGAGGCACCAGCTTCACCCACTGGGAACCTGAATGGAATGTTTATTATTAAATTTTGCTCTCTTCATCCCAGAAAGGTATTTGACGAAGTAAGCAATCTCCTTTATATACATAAGTGGTATGAGGTACCATTTCCTCACATTTTCCTTATAATATAAGTGAAAACATCCCACGCTGCCCCCCAAGGCCGCCTTCAACTAATTCCTTTAAATATAAACCACAGTTTAAACTGGTGTCACAAATCAATTTAATCTCCACTTTGGTCCTGCAGATCAATTTCATTTTCATCTTTGGGTGGTTTTCTCAGCTCAGAGAAGGAAAGTGTCTGATTGCGATTGGCTCTCAGGAGCTCGTTCAGCTGTGTCGTTCGCTATAACATGCTGACCACTGCTGGAACATCAGCATTCAATAGAAACGCTGTGTTTAATTAAAAATGCTTAGGAACAAACTGAATGCGTCACTGAACACTATAAAAACGACAGTTTACAGAACCAATGTCTATAGCATGGGGTATTTCCTTACGTATATTTTAACGACCGTCAAGGTCATACATCCATTTCCCCCATCATCAACCAAGAGTTTATCCAATACCGGGTCCTAGAGTTCATGCATTATACCAGAGGAAAAGGTGATTCTTGCCAGACTGCATGCTGAAATGTAGTGCCAGGGCAGCACAGTGGTGCAGTGATTAGCACTGTGGCCTCACACCTCTGGGATTAGGGTTTGAGTCTCTGCCTTGGCTCCATGTGTGTAGTTTGCATGTTCTCTCTGTCTTCTGATGGCGATTTCTCTGGGTACTCCAGTTTTCCCCCACAGGCCAAAATCATGCTAAGGTGAATTGGAGATACCAAATTGGCTATAGGTATGCATGTGAGAGTGTGGACTGAGATGGGTTGATGCCCCATCCTGGGTTGTTCCCTGCCTTGTACCTGTAGCCTCCAGATTAGGCTCTGGACCCCTCATGACCCTGAATAGGACAAGCAGTTATAGAAAATGGATGGATGTCTAGCACCTGATCACGATTCATGTCTCTTGGCTTCATCCAACACTGATATGGCAGTTA
The DNA here is from genome assembly GCA_026781065.1 of Mormyrops boulengeri. Taxonomy (NCBI): domain Eukaryota; kingdom Metazoa; phylum Chordata; class Actinopteri; order Osteoglossiformes; family Mormyridae; genus Mormyrops; species Mormyrops boulengeri. The sequence goes on along the minus strand of JAODLD010000046.1, from coordinate 30,982,449 downwards.
CAGGCTTCTTTAACCACCTCACTGGACTCTGGACTATGTTGAAACAGGTGTGTATCTAACCAACACTTTGGTTTTGATATAATGCGGACTGCCCCACCCCCCAACCGTACTCTCCACCACCCCTTTCCCTTGTCCTGGAACAACACCTGTACAGCTTTTTTGTGAGTCTACTGGGCATATGAAGAGCTGGGATTTGTGTAGAATGCTGAAAGAACCAAAAGTAACACCTTCTGGGATACCAGCCTTGAATCATTTGGTTTGTGGTTGCATAAAATGGTTAAGGCATGTAAATTTAATAACTTCAGTTAAAAGCCTGCCGTCACGTGTTAACCTGGCCACCAGAGGGGGCCAAAGAACAATTTCAGTTTTTCACACTTGAGCTCACTTGCTTCCTAGTTAATTGCCAAATTAGTAAAGAATGCCTACAAGTGTGCCTGGCACCTGGGTCTGCATTTGTTTCTCTCTCTTGGTGTGGGGAGATAAGGTGTCCCAGGACAAATACGCCAAAGTGCAGTAGCCGAACCATGACGAAATGCAAATAACATGCGGATTACTCACCAGTAGTCAAGATATTGAGTTTAGAATCTGTACCTTTAAATATGAGCACTGCAGTTTTTATCTGCAGCTTGGATCATATAGTGTTCACTATGTCAGTTGCAGCTCCGAATCCCTTACTTTTCAGAAGCTGTGTGGCTATCGACTGTTACTGTTTGGCTGTTCATTATCGCAATGATACGAGATTAGCAAAGGATTTTATTATTGTTCCTGTGCAAACCTAAAGTCCGTGTTATGTATCACGCGGGACCAATATCGTGTGCCTAACACTAATTTAGAAACCCTGGGACACAAAAACAGGAGTATTAGAAACCTGCTTAAATTAATCTCCGAAGCTACTGTGTAGCTCACAAATGATTCATTATTTCGAGCAAATCTTTGCGGCCGAATCAATAGATTTCATTCAGCGTGTCCTCTGATTCAGCTGTTTTGATTCAGCCTCAGTTTTCAGTCAATAAAGGAGACGGGTGGGATGAGGTAAAGGGAACTGCTCGCCCATCACAACCACAAACAGCGATGCCGCCTCACTTATCCCACTCACTGGAGTCAATGCATAATTCGGTCTCACTGCCTCTCTAAGTCCCTGAGGGAGATTTAATCTGCGGGCTCATGTACATAGCAGATGTGTCAGATGCACAGTGCACTTTCTGGCCAAGAGAATCTTTCCAAGGAGATTGTCCTCTGAAATCCTGCTGGATCTCTGAACAGCAGTGCTTATGCGGGATTCAGAATTAAGGCATTATGACAGTACATGCACTGAAAGCATAGTGTAACTTATAGGGTTAATACATGTTTGAATTCATTAATTGATGTCAAAAAGGTATCAGTGATAAGACTGATATTGCCACAAACCAGACTACAGAGGACTACAGTACCCAGAATACTCTCATCTTCCTTCCCCTGGTGATTCACAGCTGTTCACTGTTTTTGCATTTACCTTGCTCTTTGCATTAATTTAACTTTTGGATTAATTACTTTCCCTTTGTAGATTTACCTGCCCTATCAGTGCCTTGTGAGCTTGTTTTTTGTGTTCATGTTTTGGATCTTTGGATTCCTGGCCTTGCTTTATCACCTGCCCCTTCTGTTCCTTGTCTTGGATCTCTGATAATGACTTTTTCCTGGATCTCAACTGTGACCATGGCATTGCCAGCTCTTTGCCATCTTTGGTGTGGAAGAACTTGACTGGCCTGCACAGAGCCCTGACTTCAACCCCATGAAACACCTTTGGGATAAACTAGAACGGGGATTGTGAGTCAGGCTTTCACGTCCAACATCAATGCCTGACCTCACAAACGCTCTTCTGGATGAATGGGCAAAAATTCCCACAGACACATTCCAAAATCTTGTGAAAAGCCTTCCTAGATTAGTGGCAGCTGTTATAGCTGGAAAGTGGGGACCAACTCCACATTGATGCCCATGGATATACAGTAAAAGCGAATGACATAAAAGTTCCTGTAGGTGTAATGGCCAGGTGTCCCAATATATTTGCCCAAATAGTGTATTTAAATTTGTTTTTGGTGTTACATGTTCTCAAAACATTTGAGCATTCTTTGCAGTAATTTTCATTTGGCGAGTTGTGAATTAGCTTTAACAAGTTAATTGCAAATATTGTAGTGTTTCTGCATATTGAAGAAAAACATTTGTTAGATCTGAAATAAAACTTAGCAAAATTACATTTAACAAAATATCCTTTTGTAAAAAAGTAATTTGGAATAAGATGTGTGTGCTAATGTATGAAATCAGGTTTGATGGTCTTGCTTTTTTACTCCCTATTTCCGAAGTTTCACAAGTAAGAAGTAATCTAACACTGGTATTATATTATACACACAATTAGACCTGTCGTTTCAGCTATGCTACTGTATGGCAGTATATTAAAAATTCATACTATACAGGAAATTATAACCGTCATATAACCGGATAAATACCCGTTATATAACTGGATAAATGGGTATGCCGCATAGCACTCTTCCGAAGATTGCAAAACGTATGTTTGCAAGGGAAAATCACACAATTATCAATACAGAAATATTGTCAGGGTCAGCACCTGTCTGTTTGTCTTTCCTGTCTTCTCCCGTTGTCCAAGCCTTTGTGTTCCCTTGCTCCCCATTAGCCGCGTGGCTCAACAAGTTGAGCATGCGGCTACCTGTTAACCCCTCTGTTGTGTGTCCGAGTCCCGCCTCCTCTGTTTTTGTATTTCGTTCCTAGTGTTTCATTTGTATCAGTTTAGTCCTGAGATTTGTATCAGTTTTAGTTTCTTGCTTTCCGCCTTAGTTGTGTGTTACCAGTCTTTGTTATTCCCTGTGTTAGACTCTGTTTTCTGTATTTCTTTGTCAGTTCCTAGTGTCCCTGTTTAGTTTCTGAGTAATTATTAGTTTCATCTGTTGCCTGTTCCTGTGCCTGTCCATGTGTGTTTGCCTGATTGCTTGTTGTCCTGCCCCCTCCCCGATTGGTTAATTGTCTGTCTCACTCCTGCTTGTCGTTACCTCATTCAGTTTTGTATTTAAGTTCCTGCCTTTAGTTTAGTTTAGTTCCCTGGTGGTTCATTGCCTGTTGCCTCATTTTGTAATTAGTCTTTGTTTATCCCCATTTACTTTTGACCCCCTCAGGGTCCTTTGTTTTGTAAGTGTTTCTTATGTGTTTTTTTTTTTAGTTCAGTTAATAAACTCTGTTTTGTCCTGTGAGGCGCAAGTGGGTCGTCCACCTCCTTCCTAGCCTGCACCATGCCACACCTTCCCAAATCCACTATGATCCTTGACAAATATACAATGATCCATAAACACACTAACCAGTGGAAGGCTATATCACTGGAGCAGGATCCACACATGTATCTGCAGCCAGAAGCTGCACAGTGTGAAGGCATTGCCTCAACTTCTCCAATATGTCTGTGGTAAACATTTTGTCACAGGTCAATTAGTGATGTTAAAGTTAACAGTTATAACGTTAACCACAGTGAATGTTGATGTTGCATTGAAAGGGCAGTACACAGAGCCTACTGAAAAGCTGAGGAAATCCCTATTTGACATTACCCTGTAACAAAAGGGTTAAGTTAGCTATCAGCTAGCTAGCACTGGCTGCAGTAAGCTGGCTTTTTCCCTGGTTTGTTGAAACATTGATATCAAGTAAAACCGCTTCACCTACAGAATTATATGTAAATGATATTGCTATGATTATCATGATAATAATTCAAATTCAAAGTGAATCTAAATGCTGCAATCAGGTCAGGTCAGGTCAGGTTGAGGAGCATGCACTGATGCAGCGCGTTACCGTACCCACCACATGACGAAACATCTCGGGGTCCTGGCTGGCAGATACAGTCCCACCCTCTGGAAACAACTCTCCAGAAATGACCCTACATCTGCCACAGCCAGGTGTTACATGGGTGTCCCCTTGGCCTAGTCCAGCCACTTGGGTCCTTAGCAATGAGGATCCTGCAAGCCAAATCACCCTCAGGGAAACACGCCACATGGCCGTAGTGTTGTGAATGACACTCCCTCACAATGCAGGTAGTGTGCCTCATTCGGGACTTCTCTAGCAACCACTCGTTGAATACAAAGTCAAATCAGTGGATTCTCCGAAGAGACACAGTACCGAAGGAGTCCAGTCTTTGTCTCAGCACACTGGATAGTGTCCATGTCTTACAGCCATACAGCAAGACAGGGAGCACCAGGACTCTAAAAACTTGGACCTTTGTCCTCTTGCAAAGATATCGGGAGAGCGACATATCCATTTCCAGTGACCTCATGAGCCCCCAAGATCTCCCAATCTGTCTGCTGACTCCATTGGAAAAGTTACAGACATGAATGTCACTGCCAAACAAAGTGAAACTCTCAACAAGGTTGACATTCTGCCCGCAGATAGATACACTACTGATGGCTGTGCCTAAGAAGTCAACAAAAGCCTGGATCTTAGTTTTTATCCAGGACACCCACAATCCCAAACACCCAGACTCCTCACTCAGTCTCTCATGAGCTCTGATCAGAGCCTCCATTGACTCTGCGAAGATCGCAGCATCGTCGGTAAAGTCAAGATCAATAAATCTTTTTTCACCAACTGATGCCCCACAGCCACTGGACCCCACGACTCTGCCCAACACCCAGTCCATGTAAGCTTTGAACAGAATAGGAGTAAGAAGACAACCCTGGCAAACCCCAGAATCAACTGGGAAGAATGCAGAGGGTCTCGCTCGCACAGCACTCATAGTACCAGTGTACAGGCCAGCTTCATCCTGGAATCTGGCCAGGTTCAGCCTCATTCTCTAAATAGGTGGTAGCCTACTGGACCTAAGCTGAATTGTCATAGTAGCAACAACAAGTCTGTGATCAGAATTCACAAACTGGGCACTCCTGTAGAAGTGTAGGAGCCTCCAACATCTGTCCATCAGGATGTGATTGATCTCTTTTGCTGCACCACTTGGAGTACCAAGTCCAACAATGCAGCTTAAGGTCCTAAAACCAGGATCCAGCAACCCATAGACGTCATATGACATCAAAGAGTTCACAAAGCTCTCTGACAGCAGAGGAGCAAATTAGGACCCAAGTCCTGCCATGCAGCAGGCGATGACCAGTTTATATCTCACTGAAATCTTCATGTAGAATCATGAAAACAATGCTGGCTGAATCCGTAATCTGTCGTCTTTTCAAAACGTCCATTGTCGGAAGTATTAACGTTTTTAAAATTAGGTTAAATTGGAAAAAAGGTAAACCATGTCACCTTTCTTTGTTTTACCTGCATGGGGGGCGTGTAGTACCGCCCTCACGGGAAGATCGTTATTCTCATTCTAAATAGCCACATTTCCGTGTATTGAAATCGCATTCGCATGGTAATCTGATGAACAACGCAACAGTGAAACGTGATCCAGATGCATCCCCATCAGCACCATAGAAGATGTAGCCAGGTGTAAATGGCTCATGCTTACACATAAGAGCTCCTAAATATTCAATGGTAGGAGACCAGAAATAGTGACATGAGTTAGCTTTTTCTTATTTATTTATCCAACTAAATGTTGCAACTACACCATTTAGTCATCTTCATATAGCCAAGACTTTGGTGATCAGATATCTGGGATCAAAACAAACTGCCACCATTGCTTAGTATGTACTTTTATAATGTTTCTGCAAGTGTTCCAAACTGCATTTTGCAATGTCTATACTTTGATGTCAAATTACAAACTTAACATAAATCTCACATATTTACAATATACATTAAAATAAAGATGAGTGTAATGGCAAAACAAATATACAAAAAATAATTTATTTGCCATGAATTAAGTTTACGATATTTGAAGAAATGTGTGATCATGCCCCAGGCAGTGAAAGTGTGTTTCCTAGCCCTGGTCCCCAGAGGGTTAACATGTGAAACAGGTGAAAACTGATAACATCATGGACAGCAATTTATAGTGGTACTTTTTCTATTTTTGAGCATTTGAACTTGCTTTTACACTAAAGGCATATGACAGATATCAATCTTTGGCCCGGGTTCAGCTCTGGCCCAAGACCCAGCGTTCTGCAAGCCCACACCCAGGGACATATGTGCTGAGAATGTCTGGCATAGGACCTGCTGTGCCTTTGTGTCGCAGCGCTGGGCTGAGAGTTTGGGGGAATCACTCCATAAGACACCGACTACGCCACCCTGGGAATTTCACCTAGGGAAATATTTCCTGAGCTAAACAAAACTCCAAACGAGCTTGATGGGCCGAATGGCCTCCTCTTTTGTAAATTTCTTATGTTCTTAAAATGGCACTCAGGTCCGTCATACACGGCAGCGAGAGATGTGACTCGACTTATAATCTTTTATTAACAATCACAATAGTAAAACGCCACCCACAATAACAAAGTAAATGACTTCAAGGCTGGTTCGCACAGGATGAGGGGTTAAGCATTCCGGCAGAAGATGGCATCCTGGAACAAAGCAGTACAATTCCCATGCACACATACAAATCCGGTGCCCTACAGCTGCACACAACACAACACACCGCCACATCTAAATTCCCCTCCTCCTTGGTGACATACCGACCCAAAACCAATCTTAAAACACAAAATAAAAATACAACCTACACTTCATACAGTTAATACTGGAAGCCCCCGTTAAAAAAAAAAAGGTAACTGCAGTCAACCAATCCCCTCATTCACAGTAACGCAAAAGAGGCAAAGTAGCAGCAACTGCAGGGCAGGCAGGCAACCCGGACAGCAGCCGTAGTAGGGCAGGCAGGCAGTAGCAGAACAGGCAGGCAAACCGCACAGCAGCCATAATACAGTAGTAGAGCAAGCAAAACAGCAGTACATAATGGCGTTTCATGGTCTTCCCAACCAACCAGATAAACACCATCTCCCATCCTCATTCCCTGTAAAAGGATAACGCGAGGCAAGAACGAATTATTTAAACACATGATAGACAGATCGAGCTTACAGGCGAATTTATACAATAAGCCCATTAAGTCGCCGGTACCACCGTTTACCCACAGCAACTCACGCCCAGGCACAAGCAGTCAAATACAATTTAGCTAAAACAGAATGGGGTAAACATACCAACCGCCGCCTACCAAACAGTAGCTTCCACCGAATCCATCATATGCAGACCTGTAACCATAGCGGAAATCGGGTAACCGGAAGGGCAACCTGCCAGCATTGGGTCTCCAGCCAACCACTACCACTTTTATAGGGTGCCTACCTCGAAATATGATAACCATCCTGCCGATTTAAAGGCACAGCTACCCGACATGGCCATTCTGCCACAATCGAATGTTCTAGATCTTTTGAAGACACGATTCCTCAGGTCTCCAAGTTCCCTAGAACAGGAAGGAAAGCTCCAGTTTCCAGCCTGGCGGAGCAGTCTGTGCCTCCAGTTTCCAGCTTGACTGAAGAGCTTGTGCCATCAAACCCATCTGGTCTCACGTCACGCCTATTCTCCGAGGGCTGTTTTTGACAATCCTGTGAGACCTGGCCAGTCAGCTGTCACTGTTCATTTTAATCTGCTGCTTTCTCCCAGGTCTGACCCCCAGGAGGCAAATAATATGTTTCAGGACCTTCAGTTTCTCCATGATGCGGTAAGATCACCTGACCCTTCCATACCTGGCCCTGAGGGGGTCGCCGCCTTGCCAAATTCCTAAGTCCCTGGTCCAGAAGGCGCCACCTTGTCAACAGCGTCTCCAGAGCCTTGCCCAGGGGAGGCCACCGCCGCATTTCCAGATCCTTCATCAGGGGAGGCTGCCACCATGTCTCCAGAGCCCTGCCCAGGAGAGGCTGCTGCCGCATCTCCAGAGTCCTGCCCAGGGGTGGCCACTGCCCAGCCAGGGTCCCAAGCCTCCAGTCCAGTGGGAGCTATCCCAAGCCTCCTGAGTTCAGCCCACTTGTGCCCATTCATGCCATTCTGTCCACTGTAGTACCTCCAGAGCCTGTCCTTGCCCCTGCGGCACCTCCAGAGCCTGTCCTCGCCTCCAAGCCTGCGCCACTAGAGCCTGTCCTGCATTTGTAGCAATGGGTCTTGGCCTTGGCCTCACTTTCCTGTGTTTTAGAGGGGTTGCCAGAGGCATCAACACCATTGGCAGCCCCCAGATTCACTACCCACAACCATCCCAGCACCCACTAGTCCTCCTCAGATTTCCCAGAGGCCTGTAACCCCCATTCCTGTTTGTCCTGTCTTATCCCCATCTGTTCCTGTTCCATCCTCACCACCTCTCTCCATTCTCCAGTTAAGCCCATGCTAGTCCTCTCTACCCATCCTTGTGGTCCCCGGTCTATCAGACCCCTGGTGTCCCATCCAGGTTCTTGTCCTGTTCCTGCCAATTCCTTCCCCATCTGCTTGCTCCTTTGCACATGATCCTGTTCCTCTTCTTGTACCACATCTTGTCTCCAATCTGTGTCGCCCTAGTCCCCAAGTTCCATTTCCTGTGGTGTTCTATGTCCTGTCCTAGTTTCTTGTTCTCCACCTGTCTACTCTTGTTCCCCTCTTATGCAGTGTCCTGTTTCTGACTCTTCTGTTCCCTGGGTTTTGTTAGTGGTTTCTACGTCCTTTTCTGTGCTGTTTGGTTTTCTCTTCCCTGTCTTTGTGGCCCCGGCAGTGCCCTCACACACCTGGTGTTTGCACGTTTGATGGGGGGTACCGTCAAGGCCTTCCTCACCTTTGTGATTTGACTTTATTTTCTCCCCTGTTGTCTATATGGTTATGTTATATCTTGTTTATGGTTACCCTGTCTGTGCCTTGTTTATGTTCTGTTTTACTTGTGTTTCTTAATTTCTCATAGTGTTGACAGCCCATTGTGTTTGTTACTGTTTCCTAATCACTAATGTTTAATTATAATGTACTCCACCTGTTTGTTGTTGCCCCATGCCTTTAGTGATTGGTTCATTTGATTATGGTTCTCAGCTGTCCCGAGTTGTGTTGTTTGTAGTGTATTTAAGCACCTGTTCTAGTTCTGTTGTGGGGCGTAGTGGTGGCTCTGAGGCTAGGGACTGAATGCTGGTTCAAGTCCCATGAATGATTCTACTCCATTGGGCTCTTAAGTAAGGCCCATAACCTGCAATTGCTCTGTCCTAGGTATGACGTTAACCTACATCCAGCCCTGCAAGCAGGTCCTTCAACTTCCAGGGAACAATTGGGGCTTGGCCGGAATTTTTGTATGTTACTATGTTTCTTATTTAAATTTTTGAAATTTGGAAACTAGCAGTCGTACTGCAGATGGGTCGTTTATGGGGCAGGGTGGGCTAAGGGGTTAAAAAATTGATAGCTAGCAAGCTGCACATAATACCCAGGTGTCTGGGACAAAACTACTTCAAATGGACCACCGCAACATGCAAACCCTCCCCCTTGGCCCTCTCCTGGGACAACTTGTTCAGTTATCCCCTAGAGATGGTGGGCCTAATAGTTATCACAGTTCCTGGGTTGTAAAGTCACTTCCAGTTCTGGCTTTACATGCATGCGATGTTCTCCATTTCTGTACGGGCTTTGTCTGTGCCTGGATTACATGGTTAGGGTCTGAGAAAGTTTTTGCCTTCTAGAGGACTGGTATTCCGGGGGGGTCATCCTTCAGGCACCATCCCGGCTAAGTGGTTACGGAAAACGGATGGCAGAGAGTGTCAGTGATGTGTTTCCTCTCCATTTTCTTCCGCTGTGTCATCAGTGTCAGCATAGGGCCTCCAGTGACTGCAAATGAATCTGCGAGACGGAATGGATAAGCGATTCTGAGCTAATCGCAAGGCACAATGTCTCATCCAACATGACTGCTAGCGACCAATCTGCCTGGAGCAGTGGTGTGAAAAACAGGCCCAATCAAGCCAACAAACCCTCCCATCCATCTGACTGACTCAATTTTACTCCTTTTCTGAAAAATAACCTTTGAATAAAAGTCTGAATAGGATTCATTCGGACAGAAAGCCTCATTCTATACAAACTGGCTATCTTCAGATCCTTTACCATGCATTAATTTTGATAGCAGAAATGTTACACCAATATGAATACCAATTAGCATTTGTTAAATTTCTTTTCATCAATTTCAGATTTAAACTGTGCCAGGTGTTATACAAATATATACATGGATATAAATTCTCTTAAATATCTCTCCATTTCCGCTTAAAAGATCTCCCCCTAATGCAGGGCTACTCCTTGGAGACATTGGGTGTCAAACAGGATACCGCACTGGAGGGGATATGAGAGCAACATACTGCAGTCACAGGCTAAATTGCTGGCTGGGACTGAAACACGACCAACACAGTCACACACTCTCACATCCAGCATAAATGCTTACGTTAGCTCACCAAGCAACAACCTGCTGACAATAAGAGCATCACAGCAGCTCTGTCAAAGGTCCCTATATAACTGTGTTGTGTTATTATTTTTGCATGACTATTTCTCATTAGCAAAAAAAGACGAACCTCTGCAAAGGTCATAGGTGACTCCTTAGCTGCCAGCCTTGCCGCAGGTCACGATCATAGAGCTAAAAAGAAAAAAGATTAAACTTTTGCCGTGGGTCACCCTTAAGATGGATTCGACACCTGCAAGTATGTCTGGTGACTGGAAAAGAAAAAGACAAAAAAAATTAAACAACATTTTTGCATTTAATTAAGGCCAGAGTAATGGAACATATGTTTCAGATAAATTAAGCTACATTTTCCAGATGTGAAAATAATAAAATCATGTGCAGATGGCTAACTCTTATTCTCATAAAATAATAATTTTTAAAAAGAAAGCGTGATGTCAAAGGGTAAGCAGAAAAAGGGATAATCTATTACATAAAGAAAACACAATTAGGTTGAGAAGGTGGCCAGTCCTGCAGTCTCAGAGCCAGAACTATGATTCAGTGCACATTACATAACCTGTCATCTGCTTGTCGGTATTAATTATCGCAGATTTATGAGGCCTGCCATAGCACTCCATATCTGGGCTATGATTCTGTATAAGTAGGTGATTAAAATAATGAGATTTGTAATCTGTTACTTCACTTGTGTTTCACTTGGTCTAAAATATTTAAAGAGGCTTAAAATATTAAAAATAAAATGTGTCAATTTCTTAAAATTTTAATATGCAGTTTTATGATTGCTTTTTGGGTTCGGTTTGAATTAATTCATTTGCACCTGATACTTCTGCTCATGGCCAGTGTCCATGCTGGGGCTTAGCCCCCTGGTTTAAGCGAAGCTTCTAGTACAGCTGGCCAATTGTCACTGCATATATTCATAATTAATATCCACTCATAATCAATGCAGGAAAAAAACTGCCGAAGAATGTTTTGACAAATCATTTTCCACTGTGTTTGGGCAATATTTTTCAGATTCTATTAGTGTTTAAATTCAAGACGTTTGGGCTTAGGCCAAAACAAACAAACAAACAAATAAATCACTGGAAAGCTGATGCAATTTAACACAAATGTGTCTTTGCATTTTACAGGCAGATTATTGCTATTGAAGGCTTTATGTGGATTTGCATGGATATTGTTTGGTTCCAAGTTTTCTTTGTCACTGAACATATTGTTCTCCCTTGGAAAAAGACAGGAATATTAACATTAATGCGATCAAATGCAGCAGATTCTGTAGTTAGGCCAATAAATGAAGACCGCCACTAAGTAAATCTCCTCTGCACGCCGTCATAGTTTGGCTGTTGTACCACATATATCATTGTAAGGTAATGTTACTGCAAAATCCTTAGTGTGAGTTTCTTGGCTTCACATTTTTTATCTTTATTTTTTTGGGGGAGGGTGGGGGTTGATTTCCATGAAATATCTTCAAAATTACTCAAATGTTTCCCCTTGTCATTCCATAACATCCTGCTGGAATGTCTACATTCAAAAGAAGAATTTGAATGAAATGCTCGTGAACATTGTGACAAAGGTCATTCCAGATGAAAGTTTACAAACCCAATACCTTATTTGTTTCACCCTTCAAGGTCCTTGCAACAGTCATCCATCCATAGATCGGTCGATCAGTCGATTGATTCATCCATCCATCTGTCCTCTAGAACTACTTTTCCATTTGGTTGTGGTGAGCCTGGTGCCTATATACTGTAACACTGACACTGGAATCAAAACATAGCATTCTGATTTTTGAAAACACTACAAGCAATAAATGTTTTCTTTGATGCTAATTTCCATCTGCTTTCATCATTTTGTGGTGGGGTGCTGCCCACTCACAGCATTACTGGCATACGGCCCACAGCAGTTCAGGAAATATACAACACTCACTGCCTTGGAAATGTAGACTGCATCAAAAAGGATGCCTGTCACCCTAAGGAGTCACTTTTCACTTCACTTGTGGCATGCAGTAGTAGGAATTTGGACCACAACTTTCTGGCACAATTTTGACCTGATGGAAACCGCTAATTGCACTCCAAATGCTGCGGCAATCAGCACACTGACGCTACATTACATTTTTGATTCACAATCTTAAGTGGGTTTAAATCCTGCTGATGAAATCCTTAGCTTCTGATCCCGGAATGCTTATACGAGAAAGGAAGGCTACAGGAACCAGATGCTTGGAAATCTGCAGGTGATTTGCCACTTGAAAATGAGTGTGAATCTGTTTCCTTAGCCAGTTCTACTGCTCTCATATCATTCTTCAGACAAATACGGACAAATGTTCCACGTCCAGAGGTATTTTTCTAAGTAATGCTTCGCATTACCCTCTTCATTGACATACTGTGTACTGTTTTGTAAGCAATCAGAACAGAGGTAAATTGTTGAGAGATCATCACCTATGTCAACTAAACCCTTATAGACTATAAATAACCTTTTTTATGGGACATATATATCATACAGAAAGTAATGCGTGACCATATAGGTTGTAAATACAACTCCCAGCAAAGCACCTACCTTTTTACTTGTAGGGTGGCGGCAGATGGATTAATCAAAAGCACTGAAGCTTCTGCAGAAATGTAGAGTGTGAGGTTTGTAAGTGTAGTCACTTGGAACAAAAGTTCCTGCAAAGAAACCAGGCGATTTTCAATCTACTCTAAATGACTTAAAGATATTCCAACGGAGAAAAGCCCTTTCCAAAGGCTATGCCCCCTGTTTTGTAGAATATCTTTACGGATGGTTGAACATTAAAGAACTTTTGACAGGAAAGTCTTTTACTCTTCTTACAATTTCATCAGCAGTCATTCCAGCTAGTACACCACTCCAATTATCTGGGCATCCTTTCTGCTGGCTCAAGAAAGGGCTGTAAAATATGGGGTTATTGACCATGGTGGACAGCAGGAAGAAGGGATTTATGTAAAGGACATGGAGGGCTGGACTGAACTTGTGGTTTTTATTTGTTTATCCTTCCTGCTGTAAATGACTCCAGCTCAAAGTATCATCGATGAACATCAATGGCCGGAGTCTATGAAGAAAAATCTTCAATTGTAACTCAGGTGTTTCTCAGGATGGCCCGTCTAATGTATTTGGGACTCTTGAAAGTCTTAGATGTCTTTGACAGATTATGAGCTTTATTTGGTCCTTCAGAGGTTGATGAGGAATAATTTAAAGAGAATCTAGCTCTTCAAGGTCTAGCTTCTCATCTTCTCATACTCTTTGTCACTTTTTTGACCAGCAAACGAAATGACCTTCCCTCAGCTGAACTTCCTTTTTTGTGGTGGCAGGGGACGGCAGTTTTAGCATACCAAAGTTTTTGCTTTCATCAAATTCTTTATTCTTTATTCACCTACTTGGTCGTAATGATGACAATGTTCAACCAGCTTAAAACTAGCTTTGATCTCGCCAAGCCTACCTGCAGTTGGGGCTGTCATTGTCATTTGGTCTTTGAATGTAGTAAAGATTATTGTGTGTGATGGCTGTTAAGGACCCTTTTCATGACAACGGTTTTGAACATACATTTTGTATTATGCAGACACATAATTATATATGTACATCAGTTTCAGTAGCAGAATTTTCTTGCTTGTTATTCTGAAAGGCTGAAACAAAGTTTAAGCTGTACCACATGCCTGCACATTATTATTTTGTAATATATCCTACATAGTATATTTGCTCATCATTTCAGCATACATAACCATATTTACACATTTACATTTTTAAGGTGAAGACAAACATGCTGTGGACCATTAAGAGAATGCATGCAGATTCATTATATATGTTAAATATGGCATAGTTATCCTTTAATTTTAATTGAATTTTTTAATTTAATTTTATTAATTTATTTTATTTTACTACCCCAGCTTTTTTGTAGGGTCTCTGCTGTCTAAAATGAGGCAACAAAGTAAATGTAGGGTGATACCTTCAGGGAACTGGTGGGCATGTTAAAATCTCATCTTGTAAAAACTGACTGTTCATTGCTAACACTGGTTATTGTACAGAATTATGTAGTTGGAATAGTCAACAGCCTTTACGTTAAAGCCAGCAAAAAACTGAACTACAACTGAATTTGAACAAGCAGAGTGGGAAACAAAGTGGAAAATAAAATCTAGACTAAAAGGCCTAGACTGAAAGTTCCAGAAAAAAAGACTCAGGATAACTAGGAAAAAATCCACCTACAGCAGTCCGACGTGCCTGTGGAGGCATGAAAGTTTACCTCGCCATGGGGACCCACAAGCAGGGTGAGGGCTGAAGCACTCACAAACGTTCTGATTCTCTTCTGTTAGTGGGAACAAGTAGCCGCATATGGATGGTGTAGCACAGGCCAAATGCAATACATGAGAACTTGAGAGTGCCAGATTAGGGGATCCAACTGAAAACAAAGCCAGAGTGGTCTCAATTGAGGCCTAAGGGAGCCGTAGATATGGTATCCTATCAATGAGGTCACAGGCAAAGCCTGATATTGTTAACGACTGCTTCACTGGTTTGGCATAGCAGTTAAAATACATTATAAGTGCAGCAACTTCTGTGGTGCTTTTCACTTATATAAAGCAACCAGAATCCAAACACCTAACCCGGTTAGGGTCGGGGGGGCTGGAGCCTATGCCATGCAGCACAGGTTACAGTGCAGGGGTACACCCTGGATGAGATGCCTGTCGATGACAAGCAGCTTACACACAAATCATACAATATAGCCACACCAATTAGCTTCATGTCTTTATATTGCAGGAGGAAACCCACACAACTTGGGGAGATTATGAAAACTTGACAGAAACATTGGATTCCAATGGATTCCAACCCTGGAGGTGTGACGCAACGGTTATACCCAATGAGCCACTGTGATGCTTCATGTAACCCTCAGAGCTACACTGGGGTCTCTCTATCCCTCAACAGAAACGAAAGGCGTCAACTCTAGGTAAAATTTCTACAGCAGAGAACATAACTTTTTAAGTGCTTTCAATATGTTGAAGCATTTAAGCGTGTGATGCTTTTTAGGCCAGGAACAATGAAAACAACTGCAGAATTTGTGCTAATGTGTAGAAACCTCCATAGAAACATGGGTGGCATCGGTGGTGCTGTGGAGAAAGGCAGACAGAAGCTAACTCACCTTTGGGGTTTACATGTTACCTCGGCATATAACTCATTCGCTGAGCTTCCTTAAGCCAAACAAATCTAAATAACCCAATGGAGTTATATCGATACCACACCTATTCGCAAGCATGTGGGCATGTGACCAAAAATACAGTATTTCTGTTAAGAACAGGACCTGGGAAAGGTGCCACACACACAACTGTGTTTTGTGGTCTAACAAAACACAGGTGTGCGCAAAACCGCAATGGATTATCAATCAATACTCATCCCAAATTAAACCAAATTCTTCAACAATGTATCATTTAAACAACTTCTTTGATTGTAACTACCCCTGAAAAATTAGCCAATTTAAACTAATGGTGAGGAATATGTAAAACAAAAAGTAACTGATTGTCATGGGCAAGGACGGAGGTCGAAGTCAGGCGTGGGGAACAAAGGGGGGTTTTATTATCAGAATGGCAGGTCAGGGCTAAAGGAGAATGGACCATGAGAGGTCAAAATGGGGTAGGGAGGACCAGGCGAGAGCACAGGACACAGGGCAAACTGGGGAGCACATGCAGGCAGCAACATCAATGACTGGACTGGGGAGTTTGAGACAGGGAGGCACTATATACATCACTGACGAAGGAGCAGACGAGAGGCACCTGGGGTGATCCACATGAGGGCTGTAACGAGAGGAAGGACTAAACACGTAACGGGTTATAATATACGTTATGTCATAGAGCCACATAACGGAAAGAACGAGGGGAAAGGAATGCAGGGCATGACACTCATTTATGTTTGCCCTGTACAAAGTTAACTTTCTGCATACTTCCAGATGGGAATTGTCCAATTAATGTTAATTAATATTGTGATACTTTGCTAATAGATTAGAAACTTCTTAACTGAGAGGCACAAGTTTAAAAACTTGAATGGAATTCTAAGAATTTGAATAAATACACACTCTTAGCTAGAGTGAACATTTCTTTTATTGATCGGAGATAGCTGACAACTTTGAATGATCAACAAAGTCCTCAGAGACATTTCATAACTCCCTAATAAATTTTGTGTTTCTTTTTTTCATCTCTCGACACATCTTTTTGTTTCTGATAGACGGAAGATGCCAGAAATGTCCTTCCGGTTTGGTTTTCTGTCAGAATCAGTCAGGCTGGCTGGCATGTGGTGAGTGCTCCGCCGAACCAGTCACAGACCCTTCGTATTAAATAACGCCTCGACAGACAGGCCAAGCATTAGGTCCCTGCAGAGCGGGAACGCTCGTGTTGGCAGCGGAACATTGCCGCCGAGAACCTTACTGAAAGGAATGACTCCTCTCCTTTGAGGTGAGGAAATTGATTCCCCTCTACAGTACCAAAGAGAGAAATAGAGGTGCAGATGATTTGGAGGTGAGATGCTGTAAATGGATCAGTTTTTTACTCTCTGGATGGCTGAGAAAAAGGTCTTAAATTTCCATTCTGAAACTGAACTGAAAGTTCACATTGAACCTGTGATATTTGCTCTTCCCGTTCCTTCATATTTCTGTAAATCTTGGTGCCACATGTAGTGATCAAACTGCAGCATGAATTACGGTATAGTCAGTTTGCTGACTTGTAATGTTTAATGCATTAATATTTTGATTGCATGTTGCCAGTTTGTTGTGTTTTTTATGGGATGCACTGTGGCCTCACATCTCTAAGTTCAGTGATTCGATTCCAGCCCCCAGCTATGGGTTTGCTCTGGTCGTGCCAATTGAAATCTTTGATTTTGTTCATTCATTAGTGTGAAACACCAGACGCCAACAGTTTCAAATTTGAATATCAAGAGAAATGCCAACTTGCTTCTGGAAAGACAGAATTGAAAAAGGATTATGTTTGGCACAAGACTATTTAAAAATATGTAAAAGTGACAAATGCAGAGAAACAACT
Source organism: Mormyrops boulengeri (assembly GCA_026781065.1). Lineage (NCBI taxonomy): Eukaryota > Metazoa > Chordata > Actinopteri > Osteoglossiformes > Mormyridae > Mormyrops > Mormyrops boulengeri. The sequence continues at coordinate 30,965,133 of JAODLD010000046.1, read as the reverse complement.
CCACTGTGGCCCAGTGATCGTGGTCCCTCCCTGGCTCTTTAAACAGGACTCACTGCTATTACACATAGGGTGGACTATCTCAAATCAAATCAAAAAACTTTATTTGTCCCCGAGGGGCAATTTGAGGCATGTAGAGCAGTGTTGCACAGACACAGAACCAGACATTAAAGAGAACAATAAACTAGAAAAAGTTATAATAATAATAAGAATAATAAAGAAGTAAGTAGTAAATGTGCAAAATTGCAGTTGCAAATAGGTATTTAAATAATAAAGTGGTACATGTGCATCTGGAAGCAAAGTGACTCTGAATCGCACTTCCTGAATTGAATTGGATGTGTACTTCTGTGGGTTGTATACCTCCTGTTGTACTACTGTGAGTATGCCATTTTGAGCTTAAACACTCCTCTCAATATAATCTCAGTCATTTGACGTTTTCTTGAATCAATATTTATCTGCAAGGAAAGTCACCAGGCAAGAAAATGTGAATGTAGAAATCCTGCTGAAAAACAGAATGAGACATCTGTTGACCGCATCACATTAGGAAAGTTAACCTCGTATGGGTTTGATAGATCTGTGGCCCTTGACCAGAGCCACCATTGATGGTAATTGCAGCCTGTGAAAAAACATTGGTAGAGATTACTGAGGCAGCTCGGGCTGCTGAGAGCAATCGATCTTCGCTGAGAACCCCGCCTTCGTCAATGGCCCTCCACTTAGAAGAAAGAACCCTACTAATGTATTCAACTCTGTCCAAAGAACCTCTGTCTTTTACCAAGAAGAACATAAACACTGCAACTTACTTATTAAAGGATGTAATACATTTGTAAAAGATTCATTTTACTGTAATTTAATATGCTGCTGGGTAGCTATTAAATTTAAAGTGCTGTACAAGATCCATATTTTTTTAATTTTGGAAAGGGATCTTTAATTTGGGAAATTTTGGGGTGTCTGTTTCCAGGAAGTTGAGTTGCTTATGTGATAAAACAGAGCCCATACAATAACTGAACATAGAGTCACACAAAGAAAAAAGCCTTTCTGTCTATGGATGCAGGGGTGGGTGGAGGAATTGATGGGAAAATGATATATGGAGACACACAACATAATGGGCTTCCACCAGGGAAGTCTGGAGGGGTCTGGAGCCTATCCCAGAGTGTACAGGTGTAAGGCAGGGAACAACCCAGGATAGGGCGCCAACCCATCGCATGACACACCATTCACACCTACAGACAACTTGGCAACTCCAGTTCACCTCAGCATGTTTTTGGAATGTAGCGGGAAACCGGAGTACCTGGAGGAAACCCCATGATGAGATGCTGACAATGCTGTGCTCATGCTTTTGGCCCTTACCACAACCTTTGACACGATTTACCATTTTACTCTACTACAAAGACTTCAATTTGATGTTGGATTGTGTGGAATGGTGTTGAGTTGGCTTAAATCCTGTCACTAATCAATTTCAATGTGTTCAAATGGCAAATAACTGTCCTCTGCTGTCAATGTCACCTGTCAAATATGGAGTACCACAGGGATCAGTTCTTGGTCCTTTGTTTTCTTTCTACATGCTGCCATTAGGTGACATTGTCACGGTGCGTGATGCGGCGAGCGGGGAAGGAGGCGAACGAACCCAGGTTACGGGGAGAACGGGGTTTATTTAGGGTAGACAGGCAACCAGGGGAGCACACGGGAAACGGGAAGC
>JAODLD010000046.1:30935918-30953647 GCA_026781065.1 Mormyrops boulengeri | reverse complement strand
TACTGAGAGCAAGCCATGGCCCAGAATTATTTCACAATAGAGCGTTTCCCCTTTGTAAACCTTAAATCTTAGTCTTGTCCTCTTCTTTATTCTTTTATTTCATTACTAACTGCATGGCACATAAGTCACTGTCAAAACCCTTGACTTGAGCCTTAAATGAATGCCTCTTACCTACCCGAATGAACCAGAATTAAGTCTGAAAGAGTTTCTTCTTCTCAAAAGCAAATTTGTCTTCCATTCAAGCATGTTCTAATATGCTATGTTCATAAATGAAAATACTTTCTTTCTTATAAGGATTTATAAACTAGTGAACTAAAGATTTGAAAGTTTCTACAGATCCATAAAATCTGCCTCTATGTGCTCCTTTTATATATAAAGATTATCACTATAAAATGTGCTGTCAAGCAAAGGGAAAACATGTAATATATTTTTTTCTCCTACCTTTTTCACATGTACAGTATAAAGGAAAACTAATTTTGCCTGCTGTGAATTAACAGTCACAGCTAATGATAATGGCAGCCCTCTGGATACAGCTAAATAATGGAAACTCGGTAGTGGAGTTAATTTCACTTCGTTTAAAGCCTGCCATGTAAGTGGACGCCAAAGCCCTTTATTTTTTTAACTCACCAAAGAAAGAGGCTTTAAAGCGAGTCTCCGCACTGCTAGCGCCTCTCAGGGAAGCACGGACAGCCATGTGCTTTTTTCACTTGCATATCCTACCCTGTGTCTTTATGATGAGTTAGAAAAATGTTAATCGACTTGTTGAGTTCATGATGATGCCGATTCTACAATCACCTCCGACAGTTTTATGTTCTGCCCTTTTCGAGAGGCATTAAAACACATTGGCCCAAACAGGCCTATGGACCCCCATACTGCCTGCCACTATATGCAGCTGATCACAAATTGTCGACCTGCTTCAGTGTAACCAGATGGGGGCATCCATTTTCAGGAAGTAGCCTCCTAGCTCCAGTGGTTTATTGTGTAGCACAATCATGTGATCATGGAAAAAAGCAAAGACACAATGCTTTTAAAGGATCAAAGAAGATGGTGGCTGATTCATTTAGAACAAGGAACGGTGTACTGGTTGGAGGATTTAACTGACGTATTTCCTGATGACACTGCCAAAGGCTAACATGGCAGAAGACAGGCTATCAAAATAAGAGTCCTGTGGAGGGACTCTTAAACATACAGAACCCCATTCGTGATGTAACAATAAAAATTACATATATTGTGGACACATTTTAATCTATTGTGGGAATGACAATGAACAATATATCAAAACATGGCCACGTTTTACTAATTTGTTCCCTTATTTTAATTAAATAATGCCCACGTTTTATTCCAGGAACGAATCAATAAAACTTGGCCATGATTTAACTAAAACGAGGGAACAAATTAATAAAATATTCCCACAATTTAACTAAGACAAGGGAACAAATTACTTAAGCGTGCCCACGATTCAATACATTGTGGGGACAAAAAAGTAAAATGTGGCCGCGGTATATACAATCATTTTTATCCCTATGTCATGAGTGCATAAACGAAACCATACACCAACCTCTTGGCCATTGGGGTGTGTGTGTGTGTGTGTGTGTACATGTGTGTATTATATTTATATTACATTGTGGGGACCAAATGTTTCCCACAATGTGATAAAAACCAATCTGTTACTTTAACATCGTTGGTACCACTTCTCAGGTCCCTACAAAGTTCTGTGAATGTAATCAAAAAACTAAAAAGACCAAAAGTCTCGTATTTTGTTTGGTTACTTATGATTAAGGTTAGGGCTGGGTAGGGGTTCAGGTAGTTGTGTTGGGATTAGAGTTTTCTCCATAGAAATCAATGGAGAGTCCCCACAAAGATATAATTACAAATGTGTGTGTGTGTGTGTGTGTGTGTTACACTGGACCCATAAGCAGCTTTCTAGAGTGTGTCCCGCTCCCGGGCTCCATGCTGTTATTTATCATCCTTCCCTGGCTAGATGCAGGAGTGCATGAATCAATCACCTTCCCTGCAAAGGGCAGAAGGAGGCGCTAGTCCTTCCATGGAATCCCACATTATTCGGGATTGCCTACCTCATTAACACAGAATGATGATGATGATGATGATAATAATAATAATAAATAATAATAATAATAATAGATATAGCTGAGTAAGTGAGGATACTGGACATTCATCCAGAGATACCTGAAATCTCCCAACTCCCAACTCTTTTTAAATGTAACAATACTCATAGTTTTAGCAATGCACAAATGATTATTAAACTAGAAAACCTGCCAGAAAATTGGACTGCTTAGTCTGCATAGGGCTGATTGATCAGTCACACACATAGAAAAATCCTAAATAAGTTATGGTACTGCATTTTATGGTACTGCATTATGATTTTAATTGGAAGTTACACAGACATGAAAGGTCTGTATTTTAAGTACAATAAAAATATTACAAAATGGGCTACTTTAGAAAAAGAAGGTCTTTTTGGAAATCTTGATTAAGATAATGGAAAAATGAGTGAGTGAATAGTGAATGAATTACAGACACAGATAATCATAGATAATTTCACAAAAAATCCAAGTGCTTTCTTCAGCCTTCCAATGAGTATGAACAGATTTCTTTCTTCCTGTGAATCAGAGGGGGTGAACTTCAGTTTAAAGACCTAGCGTATGATTCATGTTCCATGCGTTTTCATCTGTGCTTAATGCCGAATGATACATTTAAGCAAGTGTTATACAGCATGAGCGGTAGCGGGATTTAAGATAACTCATTCCTGAACTACAAAAGATCGCATTTTATTATTTTTTATTATTATGTGGGTGGATTTAATTTAGGCAACTATGTTCGGCGATTAACAATTCTATTTCTGTGTAGAGTAGACGGCAAGAATTTATGTAATAATAAACTGGGGAAAAAATAAAAACTGCAAGACGAAAATCAGGAATGTGTCACCATTTGCAGGGTGGCTGTTTGCTTTTTTTGGACCCACAGCAGAAACTTGGGCAGGAAAACCTTGGTGGTGAGTCATATTAAACTGGGAATCTTCCCAGTAACGCAGGAAGGCAGCATACAGCATTTGAAGCCACCATATTCAGAGGGATTAACTTGGTCAAAATGCTTTGTATGACCTTCTCTCATACTCATTTTCTCTAAACTTTACTGCCATTGGGTACATGATGGATTCTTGGTGAGGTCAATCTGTGTCAAGTCCAGAAAATAGTTTTTATCATCCATCCATCCATCCATCCATCTTCTAACCACTTTTTCTGGAGTGGCGCAGTAGTACTTAAGGGACATACTTATTTAATCTGCTTGAGACAGACCATGAAATCCAGCATTTGCCTTATTTAGTTTGATTATGTGAAAATGTCTTGATTGGAGACAGAAAAAAAGCATGTGACCCAAGGCTTGGCCAATTAATGCCAGGGAAGGGTTTTATCTGATTAGGGATCTGGGTAGGTGTGGGACAGACAAGACAGTAAAAGTAACTCGGAAAAATGCATAGTAGGCCTTCAGTTTAGGTCACTTGTCTGGGGCAGATTTATGGGAAGCCATCCAGAACACAGGCAGGTTAACTAAGTCATCACCAAATATCATCACCAAATATTCTCTGCATGAAATTGTTTATATAGCTGGTACATTAAAATAAGAAGGAAAAAAACTTATAAAATCAAGTGATTAAGAATTTCATTTAATAATATTCTATGAGAATATGTGTAGGAGTGTCTAGCCCATCTATCTATTGTTTTTTGGGGGGGATCTATGATTCTGAGGAATATTGACTAGATGTGAAAAAGAGTATCTTTATCTACCCACCAGGGTTCTATCTAAGGCATTAAAATGATTCATTTTACTGGATGATGCATTTTGGAATTTATGTCATTATTTATTTATACTTGTTAAAATTGTTATGCTTGCTGTGTTTTGTTTTTTTCCTGTGTCATATTCTGCCAACAAAGGCTCCATGTCCCTTGGCGAGACCTTGAGAAGCTTTGTAACTCTTTTGTCTGTCTGCCAGGCAGAGATTGTATGGCTGAGGCGCTGTCATGATCTAGTGAGAGGCAGAACAGGGACAAGGGTGTGGATTCACGCATACCCCATTACCGATGCCCCGCCATTTTCATTTGTTTAACGCCAGCAGGGGGGGCACTTGAAACGAACTTGCTGACCTGGGTGGGGAGACCTGGACGGCAGCCAGATGCAGAGGACAGGGTATCCTTCATGCTGGGGACTGAATCTCTGTCAGCGTGACAAAGATTCAGTTTCATTTACTTTCCACTTCAGTGTTACAACTACAGACTTGATTCCTCAGTTATTTTCCTCGGTATTGCTCTTTCCTAATATCAATATTTCAGTTTATCTTTCTTAAAAGGCTATAGACCCATCCATCCTCCTCCATAAAGACTTTTAAAAATACAAAACAGTCATACGCTATATGCATGCTTAACGGAGCAAGTAATGTTGTTATATCAAACATAAGAAAACAGAAAATTACATACAGCATTACATGTAATACTTGTTTCCCTGGAATCACATTTACAGTATATACCCAGGGTATTAAGCCTTTAATTGAGTGAGCTAATGGTTTTAGTTCCCTAGTTCACAGGATTTGTTATTTTTCTTGGAGTTTAAACATGCTGTACGAGACCCCACCTACGGATAACGAGCCTCATAGCAGCAACAGAACATCTCTGTGAAGCAGCAGTCCCTGTCTTGCTCCAGACAGCGCTTCAGTACTTCAGCGTGAGATTTGTCCGCCAGGCTGGAGCTCTTGTCAGTGAAATTGTGGTTTTGATCTGCGATGTGGCAGCATTTTCAGATCAGGAACTCAGGGAAATGTGTCACTGATTAAGGGAGGCTGTGCGTGATCGTTCGAGGGCAATGGCTCGTTTTTGACATAGTACGTTAAGAGAGTATGACAGGGAGCAGAATGGCTGATTGCCCTCTGCAAATCCTCCGCGATTAAAATCAATCTTCTTCCATTTCAGGTCACTACAAGTCACAGCCTTCCACAGTAACAGATCCAAAAATCATCTGAGTCTTTTTTTCTTTTTCTGTCTCCTTGTAGGGTTTGCTTGGTCAAATAATAAAGACAGTGGCATTGTGGTCTCACACCTTCAAAGTTAGTGAGCAGATTCCTGCCCCCCCGTGTCTGTGGGGGATTTGCATCATCTCCTCCTTCATAGCATTTCCTCCAGGTATTCTCCTTTCCTCCCCCAGCCCAGAAACATGCATTTTAGGTCAGGGTTTCCCAAGCCGGTCCTTGGGGTCCTCAAGACAGTCAACGCTTTTGCTTCTGAGACCCAGGATGGGAAACACTGCTTTTGGTGATCTGGCACCCCATAGTGTCCCTCTGTGTGTATGTGTCTGTGGTCCAAGTTGGCCTTATGCTGTGGGAATCAAATGTCCCCACATTGTGATAAAAACCTGTTATTTTGTGTAGGGACCATTTTTCCGGGCCCCATAAGGATAACCGCAATTTTATTAAAATTGGTGACTGCAATCAAAAAACTAGACATGCCAAAAGACCCGTATCTTTGGTTACTTATGACTAAGGTTACGGCTGGGTAGGGGTTAAGGTCGTTATTTTTGGATTTTGGTTTTTCCCACATCAATGAATGGAAGGTCCCTACAAAGACATGAGTACAGGTCTGTGTGTGTGTACGTGTGTGTGTGTGTGTGTGTGTGTGTGTGTATGTGTATGTGGATTATGTTTATATTACATTGTGGGGACCAAATGTTCTCCACAATGTAATAAAACCTGTTATTTTAACATTGTGGGGACCATTTTTCACATCCCCACAATGTCCTGTGAATGCAATCAAAAAACTAAAAATGCCAGAGGTCTCATATTTTGTTTGGTTACTTATGGTTAAGGTTAGGGCTAGGTAGGGGTTTAGGTCGTCATGTTGGGATTAGAGTATTCCCCATAGAAATGAGAGTCCCCACAAAGATATAATTATAAATCTGTGTGTGTGCATGTGTGTGTGCGCCCTGCAATCAACTGGCACCCCGTCCAAAGTGTCCCCTGCCTCATGCCATGTGCTTCCTGGGATAAATTCCAGGCTCACCATGACTCTGAATGAAAATAATAACAGATGAGCATGATTAGCGAAAAAGAAAAGAATATTTAGCAAAATTCTAAAACAGTAATAAGCGGCACAGAAGACATTATGAATCATTATATACCACAGCACTGTTAAATTCTCAAATCTGATTGGTTACAAGGGTGTTGATTAATTTTCTATGACCACACACATAGTGCCAACCCAGTGAATCATAATAGTAAATCAATGTGCTATCCTAATCTTTAATTCTAAGTAGGGGATAATGCACAACAAGCCATGCATCATGCATTCTTAAGCACATGGCTGCGGAGGGAAAGAACCACCTGACTTGCACTGGAGTGTGTGTAAAAATGTATAATGTACGGCTTGGAATCCATTAACCTCTACTTAGTGATGCACATTTTTATCTCAGTGAGGTCATAGTGATGTCATAACTATGGTTGCATTATGTCTTACTCCCGTCTGAGAAGTAATAGAGCTGGAAAAACAAATAAATGTGCTTTTTTTTGGGGGGGGGGGGATACAGCAAGGGGCATTAATAGCGAGCATACAGCATATACAGATTCCAACTAAATTAATTCAGTCCTTGTTTCTATCCTGGAAAGGCTAGCAATAGTAAATGAAGACACATAGTGGGAGTCAGGACTGGAAGGCTTACTGTGGTGTTAAAAGAAGCCAAGACAGCAGCCAGTCAGTAGCTTAATGTGTTAAGTAGCAGCTTATACCCTGGAAGCTGTGGATTAAAATTCTGGGAGTGACTCTACAGTGATAGCCAAATGTGAGGGCCTTATCCTGGAGCCCAGAACTCAGCAATTGTGTACATTGTTTTTGGTTTTATGTTATCATCCCTAGTTTGTTGAAATGCTAACATTTCACCCATGACACCAACTCAGGGGCTGTGGTCATCTTCGGAGCATGCAGACACACAGACACTATCTCACTCCTTTTATCGACACCGAAAACAGGTATTTTTGGTGGGTTTCCTCAGCTCAGAAAGTTTAGCGACACACCAGTGCTGGTCAGCCCAGTGCTTGTCTTCTAAAAAGCACAAGTGACAGAAGATCAGTGCCTAATCCGCCACCGGTGTGAATAACCCAGTTTCTGACCATATGCTGATGTCGTTGCTTTCAGCTATTCGGCATGAACATCCTTTAAATAGGATTTCTCTTAGGGGGTGCCCTCTAAAAAGGGCAATTAAAAACAGAAGAAAGAAATGCTTTTCTGCATGCTGTTTCAAAACATGTAAAACGTGTGTGTCTTATGATGGCTGATATTAATTTATCTTGACAAGCTGCACTGTAGTGGAATATAAATGAAATCTTTGTTGAATCACACTGTGGATTGTGGTCATATGACTGTGTTTAGGGCTATCATTCCAAGGTGTGTGGATGGATTATTAAGACAAGAGATGCCGACGGCGTGTGTCCCTGTGAGACGGCTCCCTTGTCGGGGGAGGGGGGTAAGCTGGGCCATTCGCATCTCTGTTATGACGTGACACCCAATCCTAGCTACTGCAAATCAAAGCTTTTATTAGTTAAATCAGGTTGTGGAACATAACTCATTTGTTGAGTTGCTGGGGCCTCTCTGAGGAGAGGGCTGTGTGAAGTTAATTCCGAGACCAGCTGTGGCGAACGCCAAGCATGAAACGTTCAATTTGTGCACAGCGCAGTGGGGGCTATCGACCATTTTTCTTCTTTACTTTTGACTTTCGCACTTGGATATCAGTAGCTATTCCGGAGCCTTGGTGTGGGTCCTGACTTCCTTTATGAACAAATCCTAATGCACTTGGTTGTGGCGGCTTCCATGCTTGTGATTGGAAGGTTACCGGTTCGAATACTGGGGCTGGCGGACTGATGCCACTGTCTGGCCCTTGAGCAAGGCCCCTAACCCCCAGCTCCGGGAACACTGTACACTGGCCAATCCTGAAACTCCCTCCCCCTGTATGAGCCAGTTTTAGCAACAGCAGCTTCATATGGATTCTTTATCTCTCCCCTTGTAAAAGCAGCACTGCATGCACCAGAAACTACTAAGGTTCAGTTTAATGCAGCAAAATGCAAATAGCATTGAAAACAGGTGGGATTGTGGCTCAGTGATTTAACACTCACACATGCAGGGTTAGAGTGGGCGTTGGAGTTCCTGCCCCCACTCTGTGTGAAGCTGCCCCTCCCTTTACACAGGTTTCCTTCCACAGTCTAAGAATAAGCGGTTAGATGTAAGTGTTATCTCAAAATTGCCTTCAGCGCGTGATTGTGCATGCACCCCGCAAACAGCGCTCTCTACAGTGATATGCAATTATGGAAAATGGATTGTGTTAAAAATAGTTTTGTTTCCTAGTTTTACTGTCACTACCAAAAAACAATGTAAATAATTCACGATTTTCATGTGAATCTTATATACTGAAAAAATGTATTAAACATGAATATAGATAAGGGCAGGTTAAACTCTGCGCTAAAGGGACTTATTTCCCGTTATCTGCAAAATTGCATTAAAAATTTTTTTTCCAAGACATTCAGAGACATATATAGATTGGAAGATGCATCTGTATTTTTGGCTTAATTTAATGGCATCAAGAAATATGTAGATAAGATTAGTAAAAAAAAATAAAAACAGTCCAATACATCTTCCATTATTTTCTTATAAAGTTATTTTTTTCAGGGTCACGCAAGTAAAGCTTGATTTGCATATCAAAGGTACAGTCATATGTTTAGGCAGTCGGATAAATAAATTGTTCCAAACAACATTGATGTGACATGTTGTCTCATGAAGCTTCTTCTTTATTTGTAGTACAAGCATAAGCTTAAGCCCAGTCTGCTGGTTATCAGACTGCAGTGTCCTGACAGATGTTTGCGTGGTACTGCAGTGTAATCTTTCATTTCCTAAATAAACATTCTTCTCACTTTCCAGGTCACTGTGAGGCTCTATCCCACAATGCCCTGCTCTATTCCCCAATAAGGAGGTAACAAGCAGAACTGAAACACCTCGGGTTAAATTATTGGCCTTTAAATGTCTTCAGGTTATTTACTGGTAAATCTGTCTGGGATCTTGTAAAACTTGGTAGGTTGCTAGGGCAAACACTAATAAATAAACCAACCTCTTTATTTGACTCTGAAACGTGAGGGAATTACCGCAACACAGTCATTCATGTCCACAAAACAGTTATTTGCAACATATATTAAGTAATGGTTACTCTTTCACAGTGCTAGAGTCAAAAGGGTTGAAACTCTATGATGAAACATTTCCCATTTTCTGAAAGTAATGGATTGTACTGTTGATGTCTGAGGAATCATATAAATTAACAATAAATAAAGGCTCCTCGATCTTCTTTCTGCCTTGAACGGTGTAAAATGCTTCATTAATGGCTTAATGAATCATACTATAAAAGCTTTGCCACTCTGCATCCGAAGCTCTACATGTGGATGTCACTTTTATCGATTTGCACGACCAGGTTTTGATGTATGGGCCCCATCTAATTGCGCTCAGTGAAAATTTTAATGACATTTCCTGGGAAAGGCATTTTTTGAGAGGATGAATTAGATACAGCCATGTTACCACCAGTCACATGATCCCAGATGTTGTGGCCCTTGGGCCGCAAAAATTAATGGTTCGGTCTAAATAAATGACCTAGTTAATTGATTGATTAATTGCTTTATTGATTGTTTAATAGCTGGATCATTTGATTAATTAGCAAGATGTAAATTAGCAAGTAATTAGAAGCTGCAGGTTTTCTATCTGTCTTTCTTTCGGTACTGTTCCTCTTCAGTATCCAGCTGTTTATTGAACTTTCACAGGGATTTGTACCCATTGAACCTTAATAGGTTTCTGAAGGCATGATGTTCTGAGAAGAATTGTGTAATTATGCGTTAACATTAGTGTGTTAATATTAGATCACAACAGAGCAAACACTGCACAACAAATGAATAGACTATGAATACATTTAAATTAAAAAAAATCAAGTTACATCTCTGAATGTAAACAGTAGTCTCCATAAAGTTCTTAAGGCTGAGGTATACTTCTGCGTCAAGCCTGCTCTAATGTCCTTCCTGTCATGTCCTGACCCTCCTGTCTCTTCCCTAGCATGGCCCTGATGAGCCATCCCTGTTGCTTGGTGTCTCTCATTAGTCTTTGTATTTAAGTACCTATTTGTCTCATCAGCCCTAGTCCAGACATTAACATCTACCTTCCTTGCCTGTCCCCTTCCCTCTACTTGTCTTTCCATTTTGACCCCTTGTGGTCCTGTTTGTTGTCCAGCCCCTGTTCAGGTTTGAATTAATAAAGCCCTTTTTTTTCTCCTAATGCCTGCATTTGAGTCTGTCAGTTTTGTGTCATGACACCTACACCGTACTTGTGCGCTGGTGTATCTATGTCACTCAGCAATTACACCACCAAAATGCTAGGTGTTATATAGTTTTGGATAATGCTTTTTTGTCTTCCCACCCTGTAATATGTTTGATTGTTGAATCACACAATTTAAACAAAAAAGAAATATATAGAGTTTATAAAGTCCTGGTTATATTTGTACTTCTTCAAACTTCCCATAGACAAATTTGGAGAAATGCTGAGCTGTGAGTCACTTTTATAAATTTTTGCTTCTAGAGTTAGTATCTATTTAAGCAATAACAAATGAGAAGGAGTTCAGTTGTATTCCAATATATCACAGCTGCGACATGACATTGTAGGCATGAGGCCACATGCTGAGTGCCGAAGATAATCACAGCCATCACTGACTCCAGAGGGTTAAGTTTAAGTAATGGTTTTTAGATTACAACTGTAAAGCAGTGTGATACATCTGATGTTAAATGTCTGAGTGCATTTATACTCCGATAACAGCACTCACAGAATACCTCTTGTCCAATCAGATTTCTTGGTTGGAACTTACTAATATAAATTAGCCTTAATACTGACTTTTGATGTCTTTATACTGACTATAAGTGAGTACTTTAAATGTGGAAATGGAACAAATCATTTACAATTGATTGCTGCTGGTGGTAATCCAGCAAAAGCTTTCAAATGTGTTTATTGATTTGTTTGCATTTTATTGTTTTCTGAAGTAAAATCCACATATGTTGAACGGTGGGCAAAGATAAACATTGCACGTCACAAACTTTCAACATTTCTATCATGGGAACAGATTGCAGATTATACCTGTGCTGCTATCCGTCCACCCTCCAGCTGCTAATCCTGCTCAGGGTCATGGAGAGGGCTAGAACCTGTCCCAGGAAGCATAGGGCACAAGGCAGGGGGCACAGGAATCACACCAAGTCTGGCCACCAATTCGCTAAATCACTAGAGGAATCTGAGACAATTACAGGGAACACATGCAAACTCCACACACACACCCACACACATACACAGTTGTGTAATCATATCTTTTTGGGGACCGTTCATTCATTTCTATGGGAAAAAATGCAAATGCTAACTATGACAACCTTAACCCCTACCCAGCCCTAACCTTAACCATAAGTAACCAAATACAATACAGGAAACTGGTCCGCATAAGGTAAAAAAAAATGGGTATTCATCACGTTGTGGGGACATTTGATCCCCACAAGGTAAGATATACCTGGACCACACACACACACACACACACACACACACACACTCAAATTAAGTGTGTGATTCACTCTGTTAACCTTGGAGATCTGAGGCATCAGTGTTACTCATGGAGCAACCATGCCCCCTGACAGACATGTGCTTAATCAGTCAAAAACATCATACAGTATAAATCACACTTAAGGCCTAAGGCATATGACAAAATTAATATTTGATTTAACAATTTGCCTGTTCACCTATATCACCTTCAGCAACCAAACTCCTTGATGCACAGCACCCATATTACCTGTAGCAGCTACTCTAAAAGTAAGGGTATAAAGACAGCTAATGCAACTTTGCCTCTAGATTTCTTATTTACCTTTTTTCCTGCAATAATTCCCAGGTGTCTGATATCTTTCCATATCACCATTTTAACTGTCAAACATTTTTGAGAACTGGGCTGAACCAAGCCCAGATTCACAGATATCTTTCAGCGTCTCTCAGTGCTCATACCAGACTAACCGCAACCACGCCCAGCTTCTCCTGGTCAACCCTGCCTACTACTTTCATCTTCCTTGGAGTTTTCAACAGCTGTGAGTGACTCTGCCTAATTACTGCATTAATTTAAAATGGCTGCACTCTTCCAGGGATATTGTCTGGTCCAGCTGCCTTCCTTGGGTTGAGTCTGCATAGGGTTCTCCTCACGTCGGCTGAGCACCAGGTCAGACATAGCGCCTGCTCGCTGCTCTTCAAACCATGCATTAAAGCTGTTCAGTACATCTGGAAGGGACGCATCACTACCACGGGCAGATAATGTTGCACTGTAGTTGGTGATAACTTGAATGCCCTGCCACATGCGCCATGTGTCACCACTGTCCTGGAAGTAGCTGTGGATTTTCTGGGAGTGTGCCCACTTTGCCACTTTGATGGCTCAGGACAGTCTGGCCCTTGCTGTTTTGAAGACCTCCTTGTCGCCTGATTTATGTGCAGTGTCCCGGGTCACTATCAGCGTCTCCGTAGAAATCCACGGTTTCTGGTTGGGGCATATGGTGATGGTCTTGGAGACAGCAGCGTCCTCCATACACTTGCCCATGTAGCTGACCACTGATGCTGTGTATTCCTCCAGGTTGATGTGGTCGCCATCAGTTGCATTTCCCAGTCAGTGCAATCAAGTAGTACTGGAGAGCAGAGGCCAGATTTTAACTTGCTTCTGAACCAGTTTGGTACATCTGACAAGCGGTCTGTATGCTGAAGTTAGCATAACAGACATGTGGTCTGAGTAGACAAGTGGGGGGGGCGGGACTGAGCCGGGAATGTTAGTGTAAACAAGATCCATTGTGTTCTCCCCTCTCATTCCACATACTGGTGAAATTTAGCAAATACTGTCTTGAGAATTGCATGGTTAAAATCTCTGGCAACAATACACAGTCCATCTGAGTATTTATTCTGCAGTTCACTTATAGCTCCGTACAATATACTGAGCGCTTCTTTAGCATTAGCGCTGGGAGGGACGTATATTCTGTACTGAAAACGGTGCTGAATTCCCATGGCAAATAAAAATGTTTGCAAGGTAAACACACACACCACCACCGTGAATCTTACCACCCATAGCTGCACTTCTGTCGCCCCAGAATGAGACAAGCCTGTCTAGCTGAATGGCGATGTCCGCTACTCTGTCGCTGACCCATGTTTCAGTGAAAACAAAAACACAGCAGTCTCGAAACTCACGCTGTGCAGTTTGCTGGAGTCGGATACAATCCAATTTATTGTTCTGGGAGCAGACATTGAAGAGAGAGAGTGAAGAGGCAGCAGCATGGCAAGGCTTCTTGCTTTTAGCCGAGCACGGATGCCTGCTCTTTTGCCATGTTTCTGCTTCCACACCGCTTGCGATGGTACCTCCTACCTGGTCAGAGGCGTCAGGTAATGCCGAGGACCGAGGGCCGGCTCCGCACAGCAGTTCAAGGTTGTGCAGCCCTTCATGCGGTTCATCTTTTATGCTGGTTTCTGGATGGTATCTGTACTGCAGGAATATCTGACGATGATAAATATGCACACCGGTTGTTCCAACGTCCATATACCGAGAAAAGTAGTGCAGAGAAAAAGAAACACAGAGAAAGCAGCGTTTAGGTCTCCAAGTGGCCGCTGCATGGCTTATGCGCACGCCACCACCTTAGCTAAGAGCTCTAGTTCTTGGTGTTGCCTTCTCCTCGTGGCCTTGTGATATTAGTATTTCCCTGGCTGTTGAAACACAATCCTGTCATTTCACGAGCCATGGGAGAGTTAGCAACTCGAAGAAAAAAAGTGTTGAAAGGAGTGCCTGTCTGTTCCCTGTAGGGCAACTCAAATTGAGAGTCCTCCAGTCCTGAATGCTCCCTTGATTCCAACCGAATATATGCCTCACCAAGACATGTTCAGTCTCACCCAAACCTCCTGTCTTCCACCCCATCAGACATGGGACTGTGCCATTGACTTGCCACCTGGGGTGACTCCTTCAAAAGGAAGGATCTACCCCTTATCTATCCTGGAAAGCAAAGCCATTGAGTAATATATGTAAAGGAAGCCCTCACTTTAGGCCAGGAGTATTCAACTAAATTTTAAAGAGGTCCAGTTAGAGAAAAAATCTTGAAGCAAAGGTCATAATGTCTAACTATTTAGTGTGACGGTCATTGACAGTTGACGTCACACTCGCTATAGCCGCAGTGTATTGTGGGTCGAATCGCCATTGTGGGCGTATACGATTCAAGTGCCAGCATAGGCGTGGCGTTATCTTTGGTAAGATGGGACACTCGTGCTGTGTGAAAGGCTGTCATACATGGCAGAAATGGCAGAAAGATGGACCACAACATGAGATTTTTTTTCGGTTTCCCACTTGGAAAATAGGATATGGACAGCAGGTAACGAAGGGGCATCGGATGGCCTGGGCCGCAGCGGTGAGACGGAAGGAGATCACTTTCAACACAATATCTCTCTCGGCATTTTCATAAAGGCTAGTAAAGATGTTTTTGTTTAAGTAATATTACTGAATATGCATTTTTTTGTCTTCTAAAGTTGGTATTTTCACATTGTTTAGCCTACGCTAGCAAGCTAGCCTCACTAGGGAGGGTAGCAGAAATGGGTTAATCTGTTCGTGTTAAATTAGTGTTACAGAGTGAATGCTTTTTGAAGACAAAAGTAAACAGCAAAACTGTAACACGTTTATCAGTGCATGTATGTGTATATTCGCGTGCATGGATTATAAGCCACAATGCTGGATAAGGCTGTCACTGTGTGCTGTGCCCTGACAAACCAATGGCAAACTATAGTTTAGAAACATTTGCAAGTACGGTTTTCAACTATTCACATGATGTCTGGAAGGATCTTTATAAACTCGTTGTATACTGAGTCTGTATTCTGCTTGCCACTTTTATTTTAAATATGACCAAAAAAGTTATGTCCAATTACATTTTTATGGTGTTCTTGACTCTCTTCCTTTCTTAAACACCTAAATTACTAGTGTGTTTTCAGAATGAAAATTGCTTATTACTGATTACATAAAACATTATATTTTTTGTGGAGAAAAAAAACAATGAATATGAAATATTAAGTTTAACGAAATGTGTTTACATCCGCGGTACTCAAAATGGCAAATGCGGGCGTGGCAGACAGTGCAGACACGTTGCATGTAATCAGTACCTGACTGTCAAATCAAATTAATTCAGTACAATTCAAAAACTTCGACAATATTTATTGTCATGTAGACACAGAACTTCGGCCAGCCGGCTGGAGTGAGATTTTCAATTCTTAACTTGTATATCTGTTTTGGTTACCGGTCCGGGTCCGTATGGGACAGCTTCCGGGTCCGGACCCGGTTCGCGGTCCGCCTGTTAGTGACCCCTGCTTTAGGCATAATCAGACCATCTACCTCTCCAGCAGCCTCAGGGTTTAGATATCCGGGGTGGGGGGGTCCAGATGGGGGATGGCAAGAACCAGGTGCTACAAGATTAGCTGACCCCCACCAGGTTAAAAGAACTCCAATGGCTACTAGGGTTTGCCGATTTCTATAGAAAGTTTACTTGAAACTTCAGCTCTGTAGCGGCTCTGTTAACAGCACTAACCAAACTAAAGGATCAATGACTTCCCTGCTCCGAAGAAGCACAGACCACATTCCAGGAATTAAAGAATCGATTTGCCTCAGGCCCAATCCTTAAACAGCTGGATCCCACCTTACCCTTCTTGGCAGAGGTAGATGCTTCTGAGCCAGGGGTTTGAGCTGTTCTCTTGCAGTATCACAGTCCACCCTACAAGCTTTTTCTTTGTGCATTCTTTTCCCGTAAGATGTCCCCTGCTGAACTAAATTACGATGTGGAAAAGAAAGTTACTTGCTATTAAACTTGCTTTGGAAGAATGGAGACATTAGTTAGAGGGAACTACTCACCCTTTCTTAGTGTTAATGGATTACTGTGACCTTGAATATATTCATAAGGCAAAGTGTTTTAACCCGTCAGGCTAAGTGGGCTTTATTCTTTACCTGTTTCCACTTCACAGTCACTTTCCAACCCAGTTCTGAGAATACAAAAGCTGATGCCTTGCACGGATTGTATGACCCTTCACTTTTGACCACACTATCAGAAACCATCCTGCCACTCTCCATAGTAGTGGCACCTGTACATTAGAGGCTCATGGATTCTGTACAGGCAACTCCCCAGACCGATCTAGGCCCGTTGGATACCCCTGTCAGAAAACAGTATGTACCTGCTGTTACTCATCCCCAGCCATTTCACATATGTGCCCAAGTGAAGACCCCCAGATCTTTCATACCTGGGACCTTGGAGCTCTTGCCACTGCCACAGTGAACCAGGGCTTACATCGCTATGGATTTTATACTACTTTAATTAAGAATAAGGTCAGAAGGAAAAGGGCTTTGTTCCACAAATGGAAAATAACTAATGATGTCAGAATAAAGCAGGAATATCTAAGTCTACAGGTTGAATTAAAAAATAATATTAGACTCGCTAAAAGGAATGTCGAACGGAAAATTGCATTAGAGGCTGGCATTAAAAGGATGACATTAAAAGTTTCTTCCAATATTTTAACTCCAAGAGAGCTCTAAAAGGTGAAATCACTAATCTGCAGGATAGTAAGGGTATTATAATTGAAAATGAAATTTATATAGTTAATGAGTTCAAGGATTGTTTTGCACAGGTATTCACTGTAGAGGACATGAATAACATAAGCTGATGTGCTATAAAGGCTGGCTAAAGAGATAAGGGATAGTATTTCACAACCTTTGCCCATATCAAGAGGGCAGAAGTAATCCATCAAACTATAGGCCAATTAGTTTAACTTGCATAACTGTAAAAGCAATGGAAGCTATAATCCAAGTGAAAATGGTAGATTACCTGGATTCAAATAACAAACTGAGGGACAGCCAACATGGATTTAGGAGAGGTAGATTATGTTTAACTAATCTACGATGTGATCTACTTAAATTTCAGGAAGGCCTTTGATTTTGTCCTCCACAAACTGCTCCTGCTTAAGGTCACTGGGATTTTAGAAACCATAGCAGCTTGGATTGAAAACCGATTAACTGACTGGAAGCAGCAGGTAGTGATTAGAGGCACAATGTCACAGTGGGCCTGTGTTCATAGTGGGGTACCCCAGGGTTCAATTTTAGGATCATTATTATTCCTAATTTACATTAATGATATTGACACCAATATGCACAGTAAACTAGTTAAATTTGCAGATGACATCAAGGTAGGTGGTGTAGCAGATACTGAACTAGCGGCACAGAGGCTACAGTGGGATCTTGATTTAATTAGCGACTGGGCTGATACCTGACAGATGA
This sequence comes from Mormyrops boulengeri, assembly GCA_026781065.1. Taxonomy (NCBI): domain Eukaryota; kingdom Metazoa; phylum Chordata; class Actinopteri; order Osteoglossiformes; family Mormyridae; genus Mormyrops; species Mormyrops boulengeri. Next base: position 30,936,232 of record JAODLD010000046.1, on the reverse strand, counting down.
AATTTAATGTAGATAAATGTAAGGTAATCCATGCAGGGAGCAGAAACATAAAGCACAGATATTTTATGGGTTCCACTGAAACAAAGGTAGCTGATTATGAGAAAGACCTTGGTGTGTATGTTGATGCTTCCATGTCCCACACTCACCAGTGTGAGGAAGCAATTAAAAAGCCTAATAGGATGTTGGGTTACATCTATGTGTATATGAGTTTAACCCAAGGGAGGTGATGCTAAGATTATACAATTCCTTGGTAAGACCCCATCTAGAATATTGTGTGCAAGTTTGGTCACCATACCTTAAAAAGGACATTGCTG
>JAODLD010000046.1:30919052-30932908 GCA_026781065.1 Mormyrops boulengeri | reverse complement strand
CCTTAAAAAGGACATTGCTGCCTTAGAAAGGGTTCAACGTGGGGCTACAAGAATGATTCCTGGTCTTAGAGGAATGTGTTATGAGGAGAGGTTAGCTGAGCTGAATCTGTTCAGCCTCGAGGAAAGGATACTAAGGGGGGACATGATCCAGTTATATAAGATTCTAACAGGTCTGGATGCTGTTCAACCAAACAGTTACTTCAATACTATTTCAAACACAAGAACTTGTGGCCATAGGTGGACATTAGCAGGAGAACATTTTAATCGGATCTGAGAAAGAACTGCGTGTGCAAAGCATGTGGTTAGGGTATGGAGTAGTCTTCCTGTTACTGTAGTGCAAGCTAAAACCTTGGGTACCTTTAAATTAGAGCTAAATAAGATCGTAACAACTGTAAACTATTAGTTGAGTTCTACCCAAACTAGCAAATGGCCTCCTCTCGTTTGTAAATTTCTTATGTTCTTATAATGGACTTGCGCTACCCGCAGGGGCATACTGTCAATCAGTTTTCCAATGTGTCACTTAATCCCTTTTACACGGTGCCCAACCTCCAGTGTCTCTGGCAGAGTGTCTTTTTTTTACCATATTTTCAGAGTCTTCAGAATCACAGAAGATACTGAGATGCATTGGGGCCCACAGTTCACATCCAAGGCATGGAAGGCCTTTTGTACCTGGATAGGGGTTTCAATTTGTCTGCTGTCAGGATACTACTTCCAATCCAATGGGCAGATGGAGCACCTTAATCAGGAGATAGATCGGTGTTACGATCCCCCCTGCGCCTCTTGCAGTCTGTGTAGTGACCATGCACTGGCTGCATGTTGCAGCGGGGATGTTAATTGCCCAATTGCCACACCTTGCACCGGTGTGGGTATAAAACCACCTACGGATATCTTCACAGGAGAGAGGGTTTTTTTTTGCTGCTGCCTCTCTCATCATATTCGCAACCGGCATTTGTAGAATTAATAAATCGAGTTCTTATTACCTGGTTGTTGGTCTCCCTTCCTTCTTTCTTTTTATGTCACAGTCTTCCGTGAGCTGGCCTTGACAATCGGTTACAAGGCAGTATTGCTCCTCTGATCAAGTGGACTGGAGATGTTTCGTCCTTTGGGCTGAATACCGACAAAAGTGACTCGATGAATACCTGGTTGCTGGGAGGGCTATAGTCTGGAAGAGCAGTTGGTAACACTTGGTAACACTAGGAAAGGGTGATATTCTGGATCTTGCCGGCCTTCTGAACCTTCTGGAGCCACCCATGGCGGGGGGTACTGTCACACCACGTTGGCAAGACCAACAGCAGTCATGCCCAACTTCTCCTGAAGAACCCTGCCAACGATCATCATCCCTGAATTTTGAACAGCTGTCAGTAATCCTGCCTAATCACTCCATTTATTTGCATTGGTTGCTCCATGCGCTTAGTCCAATGTATTGAATGTTTTGCACTATTCTGCGGATACTGGATGATTGGGTTTGCATTCTCACGTATGACCCACAGACTTCCAGATTTTCGATCCTTGCCTTTGTCTCACGCTGGTTACCTCGTGGATTGTCTCCAAGTTACTGACCTTCAGCCTGTCCCTTCATTTTGCTCCTTGGATCCTGTTATTGGACTTGTTTACTTAACCGTCTTGTTGGCGGTGACCAAACCTATGCTTAACAATGATTCCTGCCTTCTAATTAAACCAAGTTCCACTCTGCACTTGGATCCTGTCTGTGTAGTCATTAAACTCAGATGACATCAGGAATTAAAAACAATTAATTAATTAATTAGTCAATTAATTAGCTTCCTGCTCCTTCCAGGCCTTGGAACGGAAGGCATGAAGAAAATTGGTACTTTGTTCAGTGTCTGTCTACGCTTGCGACAAAATGTGTATTTTCCAAAACAAATTGGATTGTGAGCACAAGCTAGTAAACGGAAGCACATTGAGGATCCCATAGGCTTCATCTCTGTGTCACGTTTGTTCTGCTATCAGGTTGCATCTGTCTAGATCAATCTAGTCTAGATCAGGGGTGGCCGATCTTACCCACAAAGGGCCGGTGTGTATGCAGGTTTTTGGGATAACCTTTAGGTCAGCTGTTCAAACCCAGGTGTGAGGACTGTTCAGCCAATCAGCCCTCTAATTTGCAATCTAATTGGGGAGTTGCAGCGAAAGTCCGCATACACAGCGACCCTTTCCGAATAAGATTGGTGACCCCTGGCCTAGATGCCCACATAGTAGGAAAACTTAGAGTTTGTTTCCTGTCATTTTTTTACATTTTTTTTTTAGTTGTTAGCTAGCTAAATACAGTGTAGTTATGGACACTATTTGGCCATGTTGACTATGTGGACAGTAGCTTTTCCAACATAATTCTGAAACCCATGGTGTTATTATGAAGTCGGTCTGCCTTTGTTACAATAGTAGGCTTTCATTTACCTGGAATGCTTTCCATTAGATGCTTGAACATTGCTGGTGGGATTTGCTGCCGTTCAGGTTAATAATTGGTGTTGGGTGATCAGGTCCCTTTCTGTGAGTTTGTACAGCTACCACTTTGAAGCTGAACTTGCTCCCAGACGTTTCCACTTCACCTGCAATTGACCAGGGCAGCTCTAGCAGGGCAGAAATGTGCCAAACTGACTTGTTGGAAAGATTGACTCCTATGATGCTGACAAATTGAAAGTAATTAACCTCTCCTGTATGATCACCCATTCTGCTGCCAGTGTTAGTTGCTGGCAGTTTCAAGGATCTGTGCTTAATTATACACCTGTGTTAGCAACGGGTGTGTCTTAAATAGCCAATTAGTTCCTCTAATCAATAGGCCAGTTCGGCTAGTGAATACAGGTGTAAACACACTTTTAGCCATATGGCGTGTAACCAACAGTAATTTGTTATTCAGAAATAATAAGTAAATGGTAAGAATCACAAAAAAAATAAGTTTGTGTCCGTGTTATTAAAATTTTCAATATTCATTTTCAGAACTAGGAAATCAGTTCTTTTATCTCTATTTTGTAGCTTAATTTTTAAGTAGCTTAATACCTATTTGATTTAAAGGTTAGCTAGCAATGGTTAGCCTGTGTTAGCATATAATTTTGAGGAGGAAAGTGGTTTTATTTATTATTGTGCCTCTTGAGAATTCTGCAGGCCACAGGATAATGTTTCAGTCATTTATCTTTCAGGTCAACCTAAAGCAGATTTCTATTTTGCTAATTCGGCCCCACAAAAGTCAAAAATATGTGCTACAGTCTTCTACTTGTTCTTTTCTGCTTTTCCTGCATTTTTCTTTGAAAACAATATTATCTTTTTCAGATCTTATTTACTGTCAAACACTATTAATCTTTTTTTTCTTTAATTTTTCTGACTTCTGCTAAGGATGCAACACTGGGAGAATTTTCCTGTCTACTTTGATTCGCAATGAATTTGTTATTCTAAATGCTAATGCATTTACAATGTCCAAACACAATTGAAACTCTTTCTTACAAGCATCTCATGATGTACACCCACTCCATATCTGATTACAGCCCAAACATAATGCACACCTGCCCCCCCCCCCCCACCCGTCTCCCAATGTTCAGCATATGCACATTTATGATCCGTAATAAACAGCCAGATGATTGTCATAAAGCAAGACATGAGGAGAACGATCCAGAGACCGTTCGAAGCAGACCATTTCCAGCAAAATCACATCACTGTGTCAAGAACAATTAAAATGGTTAAGACATAAACACATTTGAGTTTCAATAAAGCCATTGTCCAATAATCACATCTCCACTCACAACAAGCCTGGAGCCTATTATGACCATTATTACTCATCCGTCCTTTTTCAAAGGGTTTTTCCTGGATGGTGTGCTGGGGATCTGGAGCGTATGTCAGGCAGCTCAGGGCAAAAGGATGGGGGACATCCTGGGTCACATGCCAGTCCATTGCAGGGCTCATACATGTGCATAATCACAAAGAGGGCATAGAACCCCAACACACCTGGAGCAGGGTGGCACTTACCATCACTTATTTTTCGTAAATTGTAAATTAGGTATAAATGTAAATTTTAGGCAGCAGCTGTGCTTATTATCCCTCATTATGAAAGTAATATGTTAATATCACTCAAGAAAATTAACCAGGGGGTGGCACTGTAGCCTCACACCTCCAGGGCTGGGGGTTTGAATCCCACCTCTGTTCTGTGTTGTGTATGTTTGCTCCAGGATTCCGGATTCCTACTGCAGTCCAAAGACAAATAGTTATGCTAACTGCCATCTCTGAATTATCTATATATTGTGTGTGTGTCTGAGTGTGTGTCTGTGATGGACTGTGTCCCACCGAGGGTTTACCCCTGTCTTGTGTCCTGTGCTGCCTGGGATAGACTCCAGGCTCCAGGCCCCCCATGTAACCCTGAATGGAATAAGTGGTTAAAAATGGATGGAAAATTAATTGGCAGAGTGTAGGATTGTGTAAACCCAGATTCCTTTCCATAAATTTGAATAATTCACATATATCAGTAGTGAATTAAATGCTTGTTTTGCAGGCTTCTAATAGCTGACGTTTAGCCCCCACGCCCCCATCTCTGAGGAGCTTTAACACACTGTCACTGGGCCAGACTAACTGTCCCAGCTTCAATACTTCTGCACAATTGTACAAGACACTTAAATGCTATTAGTGGACTCGTTTTTTAAAGTTAAGGCAATTTATACTCCACATATTCCTCAAAAGATATTTATGGCTGGCTTTGAATCCCATGGTGGAGGGACCTGATTTCCCCTGTGAGTCACCTAAAGCGCCATTCCTCACCGCTTACTACACTGCACCCGCTTGAGTTAAATCAGGCAGTGATTTGCTGCACATGGTCAATCCCACCACCTCACATCTTATTTTACTATAGACCAGTATTTACAACCTGGCAAAGCACAGGAGAGGTGAACTGCAGAGTCAGCCTCCAGTCCGTACACGGCTTGGCATTTCAGTGAACCAGTGTAAAACACACCTAGTTAATTAAATCAGCTAGCGAAATCCATCCAAATTTTATGTTATTTCCTGACTGAGCTCACTTTTTACCTCAATTTAGTGATAAAAATATCCAGAAAGACTTTGTCTTTTCAGGGTATTCCCTCCATCAGTCTTCATGCATTTAACTTATCCAATACAGACCGGGGAGTAGGGGACCCTTGGATGGGGTTTCTGTCCACGGCAAGGTTTTTTGTTGTATATAAGAAAAGACTGGTGTAACTAGTCATTAAGCTCTGATGCTCTGTAATTGCACATATTGGCTGTCTGTTCAAGATATTGCTGAAGAATTAACAGGCGTAAGTGAATTTCCCATAGTAATTCTCAAATGCACCCACAGCCCGAATGGCACAAGGTTTGCTTTGTCACCAAACATGTTACCAATCACACCCACAACTGCAGATGTCTACACATAGCCTGGAGCGGTTGAGATTTGTGGCAAAGTGGTATTCGCTTACCGTGAGAGAGCCTTTAATGGCTAACCCAGGATGAATGATGACCTGGGCCCTAGCGCTCATAAATGGGAAAAGGATACCGGATGTAAAATGATTGGGGGTGGGGGGTGAATTATTTCAAAGAGTTTTAAAAGGGAAAAAATGGGAAAAAGTGATGCATCTTCAGGCTTCGAAGGCCGCTCGGTTCTTTAGCCCTTTGTGCTGCTCTGAGCGTTGTCAGCTCTGAGGACGGTGCTAGGCCACAGAATATTTCTCCCCCGACCCAAAATAACAGAGGTGCCACCGATTCAGCTGGAGGAAGGGGAAGGAAGCGAATACGTCTGGTGTGGCTTTGGATATATGTGATCGGCCGAGGAGGAGAGCTGTAGCCGATAGCGAGATGCGAGATGACACATGGAGCCCAGGGGAATGTACTCTAACGATGATGGAATGTAAGCAATCCCCAGCAAGCCGGAGGGAGATCCAGCCACCAGCTGTTTGCACCTAAAGTCACAGGATGCGGCACCAAAAAAGCCAGCTGCTTTTAATGGTACTGAAGCCAGTGTACAAAAATATACACCTGCTCCAATTTCTAGGGGAATCACCTTTCTTGCATGCGTTCAAGAATATTGGTGACTGTTTTCTATTCAGTCCACAAATGCAAATGTACAAATGTACACTATACAATGTATAGTATCTCTTTAATTTGGAGTCCCTGGTCACATATCAAACTGATGGCTTCATAGAACCTAAATTTGTTTTTTTCCCTTTCTAAGACTCTGAGCTACTGTATTGTGTGTCTGTGTCAAAGAAATGGAAGAACCAGGAATAAATATCTGGTTGACAGGTGGGGATTTCTTATTGTGGAGGGGCGGGGGACTTTGAGGTGAAAGAGTCAGCCAATAACATGACCTCATGCTATAATTTGAACAAAGTGCCTGTTTCCAGTTGTGTTCCTATGACAGTGTGTGAGTGGCATTATGGGTAATTTTGCCTCAGAATGCTTAGCAGCTGCAGTAAATGCCAAACTACCTGCCACTCATGCTTCCCAGAGTGGCTATCCTTTATAAGTCAATCAAATTTTAATAACCCATCAGCCAGCAGGAGGCACTGCAGTGCCACAGGGCAGGGTTTGGGTTATCGCTGGATTTTCATGGCAAGGCCAACCGTGTGTCTATAGTTAATCTGGTATGTGAATCCCCGCTGACCCTGTTAGGGTTTTTATTGGATTCAAATGAATGCAAAAGAGGTACGTTAACAGGGTCATTTAAAAGTTAAATCTACAATCGTTGGGTTTTTGCATCATGCTGCATTTTTTTTACATTTTAGGGGGTTTTAAGCTGCATTTTCCCATTTCCTGTTCCTAAAGCATATACTTTTTTAAGTCACATATATAATTAAACCTTCACTTATTTTTCAGGGTTTTTTTTAGGTTTAAACCTAAACATTCTATCCTATTTCTCCATTGCACTTCATTGCAGCTGTCGACTACACAACCCTCCATGCCTAACTTCTGACAAGTTAAAGTTAGTCTGGTAACTATCCTGGGTGATGTAGGGCATAATGCAGATTTGATCTCACTCCAGATGTGAGAATGGTCCACAGATTTACCTGAGATGCATGCAAATACTACGGGGTAGAAAAACCAATGAGAGCACAGGTATACAGACTCAGGTCTGGGACATTTTATGAGCTGCACTTAGCTCGTACCGGGTTGAATCCACTATACTACGTGCACCTACTTAGTACCAGGTAGGACCCACTTTAATAGGTGCACCTAGTTAGCATGCTGGTTAGAACCCACCTTATTAAGTACATCTAGCTAGTACCAGGTAGGACACACTTTATGAGATACACCTAACCTATTTATTAGGTCCCGGCAATGGCGGAACGACTGTACCCTGGGCAAAAATGGACCACCCCCCCTATGGCCTACCTATGCTAATTCCAGCAGTTGCAGATGATGAAATTTAAGTAACCTTCAAAATATCATTCCCATCATGCATTGCTGGTTAGCGGATTCCACAAACATGCTTTTTTCGTTACCTTTTACTTTTTTTACTTTTTTACCTCGACATCAGTTTTTACTACAAAACATTACAAACTATAACATTTCAAAATTGTTTTGAGTATTGCACCAGATATTTTTTGTGTTATGACTCCCACCATAATGAGACTGTATACATAAAAATGAGAGAATGAAGTAGCATGTCACAAGGCTTTATAGCATGCATGATACCGGTGCCTTCAAGTATTTTTTAAACATGTGAGATTTGCAGTGGGAGGGGGGCTCTCCTCATCACTTGGGGGGTTTGGGTCTTCAGGCAGCTCCATCACCTACCAATCTGCTCCTGAGTACTGGTTGGGCTGCACTGTATTAGTACTGGGTAGGGCCCCCTCTGTGAAGCACACCCAGCTAGTACTGGGTAGGGCCCCCTCTGTGAAGTACTGGGTAGGGCCCCCTCTGTGAAGCACACCCAGCTAGTACTGGGTAGGGCCCCCTCTGTGAAGTACTGGTTAGGGCCCCCTCTGTGAAGCACACCCAGCTAGTACTGGGTAGGGCCCCCTCTGTGAAGTACTGGGTAGGGCCCCCTCTGTGAAGCACACCCAGCTAGTACTGGGTAGGGCCTCCTCTGTGAAGCACACCCAGCTAGTACTGGGTAGGACTTACTGTCTTAGGTACACCTAGTGAGTACTACTGTAGGTAGGACCTTCTTTATGAGGTGCACCTAAATATTAGCCGCTTTATTTGGTATAGCCTGCTAATAATGGGTAGGTCCCTGTTTTGTCTCCAGAACCACTTCAAGGACATATGAACCATTCTGCACACGACTGTAGTACCAAGCTGGTATTTTTAACAAGTTTGCGCATTCTCCCCTGACCTTTCTCATTAACAAGACATTTTCGCCCACAGATTTAGTTTTTCACACCATAGACATGTGAAAATCCCAGGAGAGTAGCTGTTTCTGAGGTGCTGGAACTGACAAGTCTGACACCAACCATCACACCATGTTCGACATCACGTAGATCAGGCATCTTAGCTGTTCTAGTGCTTAACCGCACAGTAACTGAACCTCTTAACCCAGTCTGTATTCCATATGTATTCAGCTGCAGCCAAATGATTGGCTGTTTGTAGGAGCCCGCTGTTTGCATTAACGAGCAAGTGTACCTAACAAACTCGCCATTAAGTGTATATTACTATTATGAGTGTAGGTTGTGTGACTTCACATGATAGAGTGTGAGTAAGGAAGTGCTAGACTGGCATAATTTACACTTGAAATGTGGTTTCTTGAAGCATAAACTCATTACCAGATGCAGAAATCTAGGGCTGTTTGTTCAGCATGGGGTTGCGGTGAATCTGGAGCGAATCCCAGGAAGCTCGGGGCTGGGCACACCCTGGAAGGGATGCCAACAAACCCAAGTGCCCAGCAGGGCATGGGGGAACTCATGCAAGCTCCAGCCACAGAACCAGGCAGAAATCAGACCCACCACCCACCTGGGCAGTGGCTTGCTGCTGTGATGTATGCTCGGATGTCAGGGACAGCCACGCTGATTTACTGGTCACAAGCCACAGTACAATTTTCTACATTTATTATAACAATGGTAATGACTATTAGGGGAGAGATGAATGCAGGACTATCTTGTTCAACCAACAGAATTATCTGCATCTGTATCCATATAAGGAATAGATGCGGTTTAATATAGGGTGTGGGCGTGGTTAATGCAGAATTTATCTTTAATTTTGTGGATATGCTCATATGAAAAAGTTTGGTGTGAATGCATATGACTCTCGTTTTACATTGACTATGTGAGTTTAATATGTTGCACCAAGAATTCATATGCAATCCATATGTGGCCATATATAAATGTGACCACCAGCAGGATATGTTCAGTAGTACTCTAGTGACTGCAGCGAGGGCTGGGGGAGGGCTGTTTGGGGTTTAGGGTTCGGCAAAAATCCAATGAGAAAATAGAAATCTGTAGACAGACATGGGTATTCACCAATAACAACCGGATGGCAACTGGCTTCAGAAAGAACATATTATTTGTACCGGAAATCTGTTTCAGCTGGCTCACCCCCAGAGCCGGTCAATCCTATTTGTGACATAGGCAGCCACTTGTGGTGCCAACTTCTGGGGGAGTGCAGATTTGCCAGCAGTGGCTGCTGATGATAAATTTTTTTGAGGGGGCACAGTTTTGGGGAAGACAAACAAACAGAAGAGCACTTCATAGCTCTGAAAAAAAACAAATCTAAAAACAATACTACACACTGCAATGTTGCCTGAACACCGGCCAGCAGCACAATTTAAACATCAATCCCAGGATGCAAAGCTCGTTGTCGGTCATTTGCCGGCTGCTGAATTTGCAAATTGGGCTGGTCTGGTCAAAGCTTTTTTCGTCCAGTGGATGCCTTGTGAAAAGGTGTTTTGTAAGGACAAAAGAAAATTTTCTTTTATTTCTGCAGTTCCACTTGTAGTTGCCATCTCCTGAAAGTACTGGTCAAGAGAAATAATTCTATTTCATGATTATTTCTCATTATCTACTGAATTTATGTTTCAGTAGACTTTCTTCTGTACATATTTGGAGGTAGCGGTGGCTGAGCACCTCACCTTAACAAACCACCAGTGATGCTTGCCCAGGGGGCCACACCGCTTAGTACCGGAACTGCTCACTTCTAAGGATTATGATAGATGAAAGACAAAAGCTGTATACATACTATGCAATATTAGCAGATTAGCTATTACATTACATAAAAAACCATAAATATAAAACAAAAGCCAACTGACCCAAAAGGTGACTTGTTTTGAGTTTCCTTGCAGCTTAAATTTTCAGTTTCCTGCATCTTGAGTATAAGATTCACAGGAATTTTTGGACGGCCACTTAAAAACATGCCCCTGATGCACAGGTGGCCCGCAGCACATTATCACATGTTTATTTTATCTTTCTTTACATAGGGGTGATGGTTTCCTCCATTAACATGACAACAGGCAAAATGTGGGCAAAACGTCTCCATGTTCATTTGCGCTCTTTGGTTTAAGTGTCCGTACCCAGGACTAGCTACGTGCCGCTCTGTGTTGTCAATAATCCCTCAGAAAACAGACAATCTACAGCCTACGGATGTGCTGTGGCTGTCGCTAGGTGACTTGAGATCCAAACGTATAATTATGAACATAATTACTGTGGCACATGGCGAAAGATTTCACAGGGGGGCCTGGAGCCTATCCAGGGTAGCACAGGGCACAAGGCAGAGGTACACCCTGAACGGGATGCCGCTCTATCACAGGGAATACATTACTGGCAATTTGGAGACACCCGTTAGCATAATTACACACACCCATGCAATATAGTGAGAGCATGCAACCCACACACACACACACACACAAACACGCACACATGTTTGTATTCATATCTTTGTGGGGATTGTCCATTCATTCCTATGGGAAAAAAACTTAATCCCAACAATGACAGCCATTTTGTCATTGGTTGCAGTCACAGGTTTTTAGAAAATTGAGTTTCCCCTGGTGGGGACTGAAGAAGTGGTCCCCACAACATCACACACACACACACACTGAGGCAAGGTGGGATTCAAATCCCCACCCTCGGACATACAGTATATGGAGTAGCTGTACTGAACCACACAGAAATAGATGAAATGTCATTGTTACTCAAGTAGCAATCATACTGCCATTCTCTCCAGGGTGCCCAGTACCACCTTCTGTACCAAATAAGCAGGTACGGATGATCGATGGATGGATGGATGGATGGATGGATGGAAAGTATCAATCAAGGTGTTCACAAAATGAAACACAAACTGGTTCGTTTACAGAGACAGCAAGAAAATTGAGATATATTCATATTAATAAAACTGCACAAGAAGGGAGCAGTAAGATTTTTGCATATTACATAAAATGATGGGTGCAGAAGGTCCCCTGCATTAAATATAACTGGCTTTGATCTTCTGGGAATGCCTAGTGTTGTCTTTTTCTTAGCCTCTGAGCACTTGGGTTTTCCATGAACTGAGTTCATATGGATAAAATTTACAGCCGCAAACATGTTCCCTGAATTATTTATTAATTGGGTTTCTGAATGAATTAGGATGCAGTGAAAATGAGGTGAAGTGCCACAAAGTGAGACGGTTTAATTTTTTCTGTAATGTGAAATATGCGTTTCGTTTCATCACCCGCTCCAGTTCACACGTTTCTTTTTTTGCAAATGCGTCAGTAAACATCGGTATTTACAATGTCACTTTCGGATTTTGCAACAGCGACACATAGCATTAATAATTGATGGAGCGTCTTTTCCTGAATGGTGGAAGAAAATGTCAGGCAGAGCTTTGTGTTCAGGAAATCCTAGAGAAGTTGAAAGAGCCATCAGGGAAGTTTAAGCCCAGGTGTACATGAATCTGTCAGCTTTGTGATTGAGTTTGATGTGGCTTAATGATCCAGGAAAAAGAAAAATCATCTGTAGGATACTTCCTGCAAATTGGACTGCCAATATAATATTGCAATATAATACAGCTTGATATTAACATTAAAGCCCACCTTTAAAAACATGTTCAGTTCAGAAATTCAGTGTAGACTCACTCTTCACTAAATGATACGCATAAAGAAAAAAAAATAATTCTTGTTTGTTTATTCGTATAAACCCTGTGATGTAGAGGACAAGAAATGATTTTTTTTGTTACTTCCCAACATGCCCAGATGAAATTATAAAGAGATTCTGCAAAGTATTCAAGTTTGACCATTCTTGAGGTATTTATGTTTGAGGTATACATAATTTCTTTATCTAGATATTTAAATGGTTTAACAATCAAATGGCTATATATTTGTTATATATTTGAATCACCTATATGCACTATAGTACTTCTTAAGACAAAGCACTTGACAGAACCAATGGGGAGCCACTTCAACCACACTACTGTGTAGTACCCACCTGGATGAGGCAACGGTAGCTGTTCTGCGCCAGTTCACTCACCACATAGTAGAAAAGGCAGTAAAAAGATAGGTAAGAATTTGCAAATTCTATACATGTGATGTAAGCCTGATTTTAAAGGACCAGAGTGGAAGAGTTTAGCTAGGACATCCAGCCCTACTATTCCACAGGATACCCAGGGATCTTTTATGACCTCTGACAGTCAGGACCTTGGCTTTACATCTCATCTAAAGGGAGCACCATTTTTAAAGTACAGCGTTCCCATCACCACCCTGGGATGTTGGAGTCCAAACAGACCACAGGATAGACTAACCTGTTGCCCAGGGCAATGCCTCTTCCCATAGCAACCTATGCTTTCCTAGTTAGTCTTCCATTCAATTTCCAGCCAGGTCCAAACCTGCTTATGCTTCTCATGGATTACCTGATCAGAACTGCCGGCAGTACAGTACCTGGGAAAAGTGCATAACCAATGGTGTGAGTATAAGTTTATGTTTATGATGTAAATGAAGCATTGACCTGTTCAGAACCTTCACTCGTGGGGAACAGATATAATACAGTGAGTGACTAAGAATGTAAAGACTGATAAAAGAAAATCCTTTGTGTTTAAATGCTCCTAGCATCTTGTTTTGGGTGGAGTGTCATCGTTAAGGGCATACCTGTACACCGCTCAGCCATAACATTATAACCACCTGTGTAATATTGTGTAGGTCCCCCTCATGTCAACAAAACAGCTTAGACCTGTCAAGGCATGGACTCCACCAGACCTCTGAAGGTGTCCTGTGGTATATGGCACCAAGATATTAGCAGCAGATCCATTAAGTTCTGTAAGTTGCAAGGTGAGACCTCAGTGGATCAGACTTGTTTGTCCAGCACATCCCGTAGATGTTTGATTGGATTGAGATCTTGGGAATTTGAGTCAACATTTGGATTAACTTATTGGACCAATAAACCATAATATTAAAACCACTGACTGTTACGGATTGCGTCCGGGGGATCAGCACAGAAAGCTGTGAAGTTGGGTAAACAGGTTTTTTATTCGGGGAAATCACCAAAACACAGGACATACACACAAGCACGAACATCAATGACCGGACAGGGGTAAGACAGACTCGGAAGTACTAAATACACAGAATTGATTAACAACATCTAGACACAGCTGAGAACACCGGGATTCCACATGAGGTAACAAGGGGGCATGACACATGGGAGGATCGGACGAGCAGGCCATGACAGAACCTCCCTCCCAACGGCGCACACACCGGACGCGCCCAAAGGGACCGAAGGGAACAGAATCAGGGACAGCACAGGACAGGACCTGGGGAAAACAAAAGGAAGAACTTTAACGTACCACGGGAAGCAGTAAAACGCAGAACTGACATCCCGGTCTTTATGAGAAATTTCGCAAGATCAGTAAAGCTCGCGTTCCAGCAACACTGAACTATTAAACATCAAAAATGTTAACTTGGCTGGCGCACACCTTAACATTAGCCGTTTATCTATAAGCAGTTAGCCAACAAACACGTT
>JAODLD010000046.1:30906533-30918952 GCA_026781065.1 Mormyrops boulengeri | reverse complement strand
TGCAAAAACGTAAAACAAAAATGTGTCCTGTAAAATCCTGTAAAATGTGGTAAACGCCCAGTCATACTTTAAAAAAATACTGTCGTATACAGTGAAACCGATATAACTTTGAAAAATACCGTGATATAAATTTTCGGGGCACCCAAGACTCACTGATGCATATGGGGAGCAAAGGCTAGCCCGTCTGGTCTGATCTTACAGGACAGCTAATGTAGCACAAGTCACTGAAAAAATCAGTGCTGGCTATGACAGAAAGGTGTCAGAACACACAGTGCATCACAGCTTGCTGCGTATGGGGCTGTATAGCTCCGCACGCCGATCAGAGTGCCCATGCTGTCCCCAGTCAACTGCTGAAAGTGCCTACAATGGGCACATGAGCCTGAGAACTGGACCATGGAGCAGTGGGATAAGGAGGGCTGGTCTGATAAGTCATGTTTTCTGTTATATCATGTGTACGACTGGGTGCCATTAACCTGGTACCAGAATCTACTAAGCTGGTGGAGGCAGTATGATGCTCTAGGCAATGTTCTGCTGGGAAACCTTGGGTCCTGGCATTCATGGACATGTTACTTGGACATGTATCACCTACCTAAACATTGTTGCAGACCAAGTACATCCCTTCATGGCAACGGTACTCCCTAGTGGCAGTGGCCTCTTTCAGCAGGTTAATACACCCTACCACACCACAAAAATCATTCAGAAATAGTTTGAGGAACATGAAAAATAGTTCAAGGTGTTGACTAGGCCTCCAAATTTCACATCAATCGAGCATCAGTGGGATGTGTTGGGCAAACAAGTCATGGAGCCCCCTCCTCACGGCTTAAAGGACTTAAAGGATCTGCTGCTAACATCTTGGTGCCAGATACCACAGGACACTTGCAGAGATTTTGTGGAGTTCATGCCTTGACGGGTCAGAGCTGTTATGGGGAAACGAGGGGGACCTACACAATATAAGGCAGGTGGTTATAATGTTATGGCTGATCGGAGTATGTGTTAGTTCATATAAAGCATTTCCTTAACTGCAGCCTTTAATCATTTATGGTGGTAGAGAATCTTGCAGATGGACCAGACGTTGAGACGCTAACGTTGATAAATCTGTTTTTTTTTCAGGAAGATCACAAACCAGGCACCTTTTTAGTAATAGCAAGCTCTATACAGTAGTAGTTAGTTTGTTTTTCCTTAACAGATCTTGCAGCCACAGTTCCGTACGGCCACTTCCACAGTGGAGGTCTGGAACAATGTCCATTCAGACTCAATGTATCCAACCTCCCCCGGCACGCAGTTGGAGTTCTGACGGAGGTGCAAGTTAAAGATCCGGCGAACGGGAGCCTCTGCCAGGCGTTCCCAGCAGACCCTCACTATACGCTTGGGCCTACCAGGTCTGACCGGCTTCCTCCCCTGCCACCTGCACGCGATACATAGATATTTTGATTTTAACCTCCACACTTTGTGTGTGGAATCAATTACCACAGTGTAAATGTATTAATTAGTTTTATTATTGTTATTATAGTTTGCTTAATGATTTACTAAGCTGCCCCCCATGGAAATTACAGCATGACAAGGCAGTAATAAATGGTACCTCCTCAGCCACTGTGCTCATGCAGTAGGGGGCTATTTCAAAGCACAAACCGGTGGCTGTCTGACAGGATGAATGTAGCCACAGCCAAGGCTGCAGATCTGCACGCGACTGGTATCGTCACTATCGTCATGCACACAGGAAGGCAGGAGACACTTTAAAATCAACAGCAGAATTTGCCCATGAAGTAAATCACTGCTGTTCATTGGAAGCACACTGGCATTCACTGCAGCAATTTATCATGCAGACGCTGCGAGAATGATTCCTATGCCAAGTCCTAAAAATTAATAAACGTAGTGAGGCCAAGTCTTTAATGGTGTAAATGCGTTCTGCAAGTCGTTCATTCCACTGACCGATACCTTTGATGTGGCCCGTTTTCATTTCTTGGGTCACTGCTTCCTATCACATTTTTGTGCTGCTTGTTAGCTATCTAACGACTTGTGACATTGTGACAGCAGCAGTCGTTTATATATTTTCATGGGTTTATCTACTTAATATTCTAGAGAAGAGGCCTGTTTAAGAGGCCATGCTTTGTTCAAAAAAGGTCAACATGGATTCTCCCATCTATAATGGTTTGCCTTTAGCCTTTTTGTAGGCTCTCAATTATTCATTTTGAAAGGGATACACAGAAAAAGACAAGCTTTAGTTCGATTCCTGCCCCTGGCTCAGTATGAGGAGTTTATCCTGTTGTTTGTGCATGTTGTGTTTCCTCTGGGCTCCCAAAATGAATAACATATAGTGAGGTAAGCTCCTGCCTCACGTCATGTGATTCCTGGGGGGGGGGGGGGTGATGGCTGTCTAACCCTGACCCTGCTCTGGATAGGCAGTAATAGGAAAATGGATGAAGGTAGTCAAGTCACTCCACATAAGTAGAGGCCGTCCTCTGGGGTGGGCTGGTTTGAGTCCCACTGTTCGTGGGTTGACTTTACATGCAGTGTGGCCTCCCTGTTGGGGGAATGAGACCAAACAAGCGAGCTGTGAGTGGCTGTGGGATACGTGATGGCCTGATGATACCCCTAAGTCTAAGGACCAGAGGATGGTTTTTATAGTCCAACAGCATGAATGAGTTTCCCATGAACGTTTTTTAATATACAACCATCTGTACACTTTATCACACCCAGTTCAGTCCTTGCATCACACCAACATATTTTGCAGCAATAAGTTATCACTTGAAAGTGCAAGTTTCTTTTCATAATCGTGTCATGATACTTTATTTTCACTTTTCTTTTCGAGAAATTATGACAATGTGATAAAAACAGAGATTATTCATGGGACTTGAAATGATCTTTTCTGTAAGGCTTACTAGAGCGCTTCATTAGTATATATTGTATTATTATCCCTTTCCACTTGCTGTTGGAGTGGGTTTGCTTGAATATTCTTTTTTGTTTTGCTGATTTTCCATGAATTATTTTCACAGACCTTTCTCTTCCTGGCATCTCCATCCATCTTCCATAACAATTGACACCATGACTATCTTTGGCACCATTTCACCTGACTGCAGGTTTTTTAGACCATAGGAGTAAACGCCACACTCAGATTTGGCATTGTGTGGTGTGAGGCCTCAGTGCTACCTACTGAGCCACTGTGCTGCTCTGTGCCATTGAGACACCTACCTGCATGTATCTAAAGCAGTGTTTCCCAACCTGATCCTCTGGGACCTCCCGACGGTCCACGTTTTTGCTCTCCCTCCCAGCTCCCTGCCAGACAGTCCACATTTAGGGAGCTTGCAGGGAGCAAAACTGTCTCGGGTCCCTGAGTACCTGGTTGGGACTCACTGATCTACAGACCTTCAGCTTTAACTGTATGTCATGTAAGTCAGCTTGACTCCTCCTGGGACTTTTCCCACCATCCTACAGGTGAAATTTCATGCCTTTATCCCATCTTCTCTTTTTTTGTTACAAGGCAAAGTAAAAACTGGCACGCTTCATAAATAATTCAGTGGTTCCAGATAATGGATTTAGCAGCACCATACTTTGAGTTTCTGTGGAAGTATGAGGGGAACCTTTTCTTTGATATCTGGCATCGAGAGGCTTACGTGTAAATGCAAAATAAGCAGATTTTTGCAAACATTTACAGAACTGTGTAGCTACACACATTACCCACTGAGACCCTGTTTGCATTTTTTGTAATATTATTAAAGACAACACATATTGTTGGACCAACATGTATTGCTTGGTGCAAAAAGACAACAAGGCTAATGTTAGTACATCCTGTGACCCTGACTAGGATAAATGGTTGGAAAGTGGATGGATAGATGGATGTTAGTGCATGTCAAAATGTTATTTTTATTTATATTATCAGAATTTAGATCAAATCACGTTTGCTTGGAGAGAAGACATAATTACAAGTTTACTCAGACACGCTTTGATAGGCACTAAAACATATTTCAAAAATGCAAATATGAAATAGCTTTAATGTTTAGTTAATGCCTTATTTTTCCCATATTTGAGTCAACATTTTTACAGGTGCAGTTTCCTGTCATCTTCTTTTTATTAATATACACGCATCTCCTGCATGTAAATTACCCTACAATCCAGTGCTGATTCCCCCATATCACAAAACCCACTCCCCTACAGACTCAGCAGGACAACAGTTGTGTCATTTAGCTCAATTATTGCACGGATTTGTCAGAGGAGTGCATTGCAGCACAGCAATAAATCAGCTGCAGGTAAGACTTCCCTTGGGTAAGCTCATTTTCCATGGGGCAGCATCCATTCCCCAAAATCTAGACAAATCACGCGTGCTTGGAGAAAGGACAACAACCAGTTTCAGAGCATCTGCCTGGCAGATTTGGGATCAGTTCCCAGGCCAGGGAGGGCCTCTCATGGGATTTGCATGATAACATTTCTTTTGGCCCGGAGTGACATAGAGAAGTGGAAGGTGGTCCCTCTTGGAATTCTGAGATCTCAGAAGATGCCAACTGTACTTCTAGTAAAGCCCCTTACCATGGGAATTTATGGAGCTATGAAAATGAATACATGGACCTTGTCCTTTTTGAAGGGAATATGTTGATGATTTTTTTTTATGTTGATGACCTCTTCTTGGATTGCTACCTTATTGTGGTGGAAGGGTTTGCGTGGCTCAGCGACCCTGGGGGCTACGTTGTCGGGGGCAATTGCCCCTGGTAGGGTCTCCCAAAGCAAAAAGGTCCCAGGTGAGGGGCCAGACGAAGAGCAATACAAAAAACCTATGATGAAAATGTATTACAGCAATGTCTCGTTACCCTCACCTGGACTAGAGTCACTGGGGCCCCACCCTGGAGCCAGGCCTGGGGTAGGGGCCCATTGGCGAGCGCCTGGTGCCCGGGCTTTGGCCCGTGGAGCCTGGCCGGGCCCAGCCCAAAAGAGGTACACGGGACCGTCCCCATTTGGGCCCAGCACCCGCAAGGAGAATGTCATGAGTTGGGTGCAATGTGGATCAGGTGGCAGCCTAGGGAGGCCCTGGCGGTCCGATCCCCGGGTGACTAAACTGGCTTTCAGGACGTGGAATGTCACCTCTCTGGTGGGGAATGAGCCTGAGCTTGTGTGTGAGGTTGAGAGATACCAACTAGATATAGTCAGGCTCACCTCAACACATAGCGTGGGCTCTGGAACCAATCTCCTGGAGAGGCGCTGGACGCTCTTTTCTTCTGGAGTTGCAGCGGGTGAGCGGTGCCGGGCGGGGGTGGGGCTACTGGTGGTCCCACAGCTCGGTGCATTAACATTGGAGTTTACCACGATGAACGAGAGGACATCCGAGAGAGTCTCAGAGTAGAACCGCTGCTTCTCCGCGTCGAAAGGAGCCAGTTGAGGTGGTTTGGACACCTGGCGCAGATGCCTCCTGGGCGGTTACCTCCTGGGCGGTTACCTGGAAAGGTTTTCTGTGCATGTCCTACAGGGAGGAGGCCCTGGGGCAGACCCAGGACGCTCTGGAGGGATTATATCTCTCGGCTGGCCTGGGAATGCCCTGGTATCCCCCCCAAAGAGCTGATAGAGGTGGTTGGGGAGAGGGAGGTCTGGGTATCTCTCCTGAAGGTGCTACGCCGCGACTCAGATTTCGGACAAGCGGGTGGTGATGATGGATGGATGGATGTTGATGACTTGTTCTTTTTAACATAACTGCAATTTTTGTACATAAAAGAATTTAATGTGTAATATGTTTTTAAACAATTCATTATTCATTTTAGCACAATAATTTAATTGATTGATGAAAGATTAAAAAAAGCCTTAAAATGAAATTGCCATTGGGTGTTTAATGGACAGCATACAATTACGGCAGGAAAATATGAAAAAAGCTGTGTTAAGAATAAGAACACAGATTATCCAGTTTATTCCTGCAGCAGGAGGGTGGAAGGAAACTGGTTGCCATAGTTATTGGACTTAATCCGCTAACCTTGGGAAATCTGGGCTGAGACGGACTCGACACTATAAGCAATCAACCAAATAAAAAGAAATGGGGCGTGTTGAGGGGCACATACTGACATCATCCATCCAAATTCTGTACCTGCTTGTCCTATTCAGGGTCAATCCCAGAAGCTACAGGCACAATGACTCAGGATGGGGCACCAATCCATTGCAGGGCACACACACACACACACACACACACACACACACACACACACGCATGCACGCACGCACACATACACAGACATACACACATATACGTTTTAATTATATCCATTCATTTCTATGTGGAAAACTCTAATCCCAACATGACGATCTTAACCCCTACCAAGCCCTAACCTTAACCATAAGTAACCAAACCAAATATGAAACTTTAGTCATTTGTAGTTTTTTGATTGCATTCACAGATCTTTGTGGGCCCCTGAAAAATGATCCCCACAACATCAAAAAAATAGGTTTTAATTACATTGTGTGGAACATTTGGTCCCCAAAACGTAATATAAACATAATCCACACACACAATTTGGTAACTCCAATTCACCTCCGCATGTTTTTGGATTCTGGGGGGGGAACCTGGAGTACAGCCTACAGCAGCAGGAGAAGAACATGCAGACGCCACACACGGAGCCATGGCAGAGACTCGGACTCCAGTCTGAGAGGTGTGAGGTGACAGTGCTGATCACTGTGCCACCTCACATTAATGTCGATGTGCATTTTATTGATTTATTTATTTAAAATATCAAACGATAAAAGACATACACAGATCCCCCATCGAATAGCAACTACCCACATCTTGATTATGGTAAAAAGGGATAAAATATCTGCTTCATGACAACAAGGTATTTTACGGTCCTCTGGCTTTAAGAGGAGTAATTAAGTGAGACACTGCGATCGTGAGGATGCTGACCGAACACTTCTATTACTAAAGGTTCGAAAGACAGTTGATGGGCACAGCCTGTATGAGGATTCTTTAACGTTCATACGCACTTGCATTTATCTAGAAAATTACCCCAAAAAAACCCTAATTATGGGCCATGTGTGTCCAAAATTAATGAGAAGATTACTTTACTGAAATGAAAGATTATATAAAGGCTGCTGAAAAGGAAAAAAATAGAATGAAACAGCCCCTTCACCAAGGAGGTAAAAGCTGACAGCGACTATGTTCACAAAATCAACCTGAAGACCGAGCCATGATACTAAAGAGAATCTAGGGCATAAGCAGCCATATTTCAGCTGTTCTGGGCCACACTGTATCTCACTGTTACTGCAAACAGTTATATGTTCAGAAGCTCCATCTAAAAATGCCAGTAACTTCCTGAACCACCTGGTCTGCACCCTGCCAGACCCGAAGCTTGTCCTTTCTCCCTGGTGGTTGGGAAAAGACCCAGGAGGCCACTGACCAGGCTGGCATTAAAGGAAAATTCTTGGGGTCTTCTCCATAGTGGATGGTTCAGTTTGTGCCTAACTATGACAGAGAAATATGCAAAATAAACTCCAGGGATGTCTCATAAAACGTTGTCAAAGTCTCACTCAGATGCATGTCAGCCATTAGCTGTGCGTGGGATCCCAGACGGACCCCTTCCCTGAAGTGATCTTACACAGCCCCCGGTGCATCCTTACAGATGTTTTTGCTGCTCTGGAAGGACACGCAATTATCGTCAGGCTGGCACACAGCGGTGATGACACACCCTATAATGTCACCCTAACGTTGAGCTTTGGAGTTGACTAAAATAAAACTCGACTTTGTGCTGTCAAGTGGCAGTGGAGTGCAGATGTATCTCATGAGGTAAATGTGTAGGTACAGCTTGAGTCGCTCTGAAGACCTTTATCTTGCCGGAGATGCCCCAAACTCCTGGGCGTGTTCTTTTTTTGGCCTTCCTCTGGGGCATTATATAAGCACATCCTGTTGGAAGGCCACGTCGCTCAGTCTCGTAGCGTCTTTGACTCAAAAAGTCCAGGCATTCACATTATGGCTTTCCTTCTCACCTTCTCCAGTTGCTTGCCTTGCCCTTTTCTGGGTTCTTGATCCATCTATGGCCTCGTCTTTGTCTATCAGCACCTCCCATGATCTTTCAGCCACAGCTGACCTTCCTGGTGACCTGGTTTTGACTTCCTTTAAGCCTCACTTAACCTGCAGCGCACTGTCACACCTTTCACACCTATTCACCCATGATCTATATACTGTAAAGGGGCTGTTGTTTTAGGCAGAACACCAGGCATCTAGTTGATGTAAGTGGTTCCAATTGGAAGCATTTATACTGGTACCTCATACAGAAAAAAAGTAGATACAATCATGTTGCATATGGACTGGCATGTCATCAAGGGTGTTTCTGAGTCTGGCATAGGCCAGGCCCAGTCATGAATAAATAAGAGATGGAATGTTAAAAAGGGGTGGAGGGCTGTTGAAAAACAAGGTGGATGTTTCATTGCAAATGATATTGGCTTACTAAACAGGTGGGAATAATAATGAATTCATTGTTTATAGAAAATTAAGGTCTTCAGTATGAATGAATGAACACTACTATTTGAAATCATTTCATTTAGATTATGAATGTATCTCCTAAGTTTTCCAACACATAAATCCATTACGTATGCTGTGCATTTAATACACTAATTTAGGATTCCACTGCAATTTAATTGGCTCCATATTTCTGAACAACAATCATTATCTAATTATAAAAAATGGGATTCCACATTTTGCAGAAGCAATCTCTACTAACTCTCTGCACATAATTACAGGCGGAATATGCTGCCTTCTTCAAAGTCACATAAATTGCTTGTCGGTCATTTCATTTGAGACTATGTGGACAAATGGATTTTCAGTGCACAGAAAAATTCCAATAACTAGGATACTGGCTACTCTTATGTGCACCTGAAAAGCTAAGGAAACATGCCTGGATTTTTAAATGATTAATGAATTTTCTTCAGCAATCCCTTAAAAAGTTATCTGGTTACGTGTTGGCTGAAATTTTCTTGCTATACGGCAAATTTAATGGGCATGAGTACTCCTTAATGCAGTAATGGATTCTTATGACGTAAAGAATGTACTTTACTGCACCTTTCACTGTTGCCAGTATCTTCATCCCCCCGCGAAAGTTTTGATCACACCAAAAATATGAAACGGCATCCTTACAAAAGCAAAAATATCCTAAACCTCAGTCAGACAGTGTCATTTGCAATATTTCAAAATAATATTTCAAAAGAGGGCAAATAAAGAAATCAAAATCATGCAGAACACAGGTATGTTGTGAACTTTTGTGTTTTCACTGTAGTTACATTGTAGTTGTATGCACGATTGAAACACCTAATTAACCAATTAGTGATGGGAACAGTATCTGTTTTACACTTCATACATTTTTACAATGAACCGTAACAAGACAACACAAAGTTTAAGAGAAGAGGCCAAATTGCTTGCAGCAAAACAGACTGAGAGTATGAAAGCATGTTATGGTTTATGTAAATGATAAATGGTGCACATAGAGAGCACACAAAGCCAGATACGGTACCCAAAGGGAGC
Organism: Mormyrops boulengeri; assembly: GCA_026781065.1. Taxonomy (NCBI): domain Eukaryota; kingdom Metazoa; phylum Chordata; class Actinopteri; order Osteoglossiformes; family Mormyridae; genus Mormyrops; species Mormyrops boulengeri. The sequence goes on along the minus strand of JAODLD010000046.1, from coordinate 30,909,477 downwards.
ATTTTCGCACGGGTAGACAGCTAGAAAAACATGTGCCGTTTTGTTTCCCAGTGAGCTGCCGTACAGTTTTTCTCCTGCCCTGTGCTTTGCTGACAAGCCGCAGTGGGCCATCACTCACCTGCAGGTCTTGACTGCTTTAATTTCCATATTGTGATAGGTGTTTACATTGACAGGCATTTTCCACAATGAACTTCACTTTGTAACTGATGGTTGCTAAAAAGTCCACAAAGTCTGAAATAAAGGGGCCTGACCGCAATGTTCTTTACTCTTGATGCACCAATTTACACTGCACTCGGCCAGTCTTTTAATCGTACTTAAAGGGCCATATGTGACACCTGGATAAAAATATGATCAAATATTATTTATGCCATTACACTGCTGTGTAAGTGCAATGACTTTTTGACTGTTTGCAAGCTACATTAGCAAAGTGAATTTGTGCAATTGAGTATTAAATGGTAAAATCAATTAAGTCTTTTAGATTCCCTTAGCAGAAACAATTTCACTTTTTTTCAGTAAATCTGGAGTGCACTGTCAGAATAAATATGCAGTCAGTAATAATCATTAGACTTACATAATCCTTTATTAAGTGAAAGACCCTTTACAAAATGAAAAATAATTGTGTAACTTTGCACATTTGTTTTGCAGTGCTTCCTTTTTGTGAATCTGTCAGGGACCCTTGAATGACCCCATTAAATGTTGGTTATGTCACGATTTCCTTTCAGCATGGGGTTATTAAGGACTCCAAGGATCATTTGCGATTTTGTTTCCTTCCTGTCATAATCAATGCCAGTTTTCTTCTGGAAGTTACCGTGGCGCTTGGGGACATCAGGGCGTGATAATCTGAAGGGATGGTGCTTTTGCAATTTTTGTAATTAGCTTCACAGCTTTGCAGATGGACAGAGGTGCCTCTAAATCTCATTGATTTCTGATAGCATTCTGACTCAGATGTGCTTTAAGATTCAGTGGCTCAATGACAAACATGTGACTTGCACAAGATTTGACCATTTTCAACCTAAATAATAGAACAGGAAAAATTGCCTGCTACCTATTATTATTGATTTTTTGGTAAGTATTGTAATTTGGCATTGTTGTAATGATTCCAGATTGTACTGTGATGATGATGATTAATACTACTACTACTACTGTACTACTACTACTACTACTACTAATAATAATAATAATAATAATAATAATAATAATAATCTTCCTGCTATGAAGCTGTGAATTGAAATACATAAATTCCATTTTGTTGCCCATGTTTTTTTTTATTAAAAGTAGCTTCATTCATCAAACAAATTTATTTTTTTCTGCTTGAGTTAACCTAGTAAATACATTGTTCTTAATTAAAGTCCATACATACCTTTATCTTCCAGTTCATATGTAATTTTTTTCTCCCTGATTTAATAAACACGCTTTTTTCCCCTTTAGCAAACTATAACTTTAATTAAACAATATAAATTATAAATGAATACCAGAATAAAATGGACACATGAGGTAATAAAGATAAAGCCTGCCAACATAAAACTTGCAGAACACTTAAAATGATTCATATTGATTAATTTTAGTTCATATCCAGGACTGCTGATGAAACTCTAAGGGAAATGTGACAAAAGATGATGAGGCAGACCGTGATGGGAAGCTTTTGAGGTCTGTGAGTGGTGAGATTTCATTTCTGTTTCCACACACTGAGTTAATGGGTTGTTGTTTTTCCCCTACAGGAGGTCAGCTTCCCAACAAAAGCATCTGACCTTCTTGGTATCCTCAGATCCCCTTGAAGTCACCGCAGACAATTTCCCCCTGCTGTCCCTGAGATTGCGGCTGACAGACTGGTGGACAATGAACATTTTTCAATCAGGGCCTTGTCAGCCGGCTTGCGAGTCCAGAAATTGGAGGAACGAGGGCGGTTGGCAGATCTCCCACGTCGAGCTCCAGTCATGAGGAGAGCCCCATGAGCCTGTGTTATCTGTCAGGCAGATTGCTGAGGATTGACCAAGAATGGAACACATACCACAGAAGTTCATAGAGCTGTCAGAGGGCTTGGTAGATCTCTCTGTGCTGCTGGACGTTTCATGTCAGCGATAGTGGCAGGTCGTCCTTCAGATTCAGCTGTGAGGGACACTAATGTGATTCTCTGCCACCTGGTCTTCGGAGTGCATGACTCTGGGGGGGTGCGGCTTAGAGGGAGGCAACAAGAAGCTCCTACAGTTGTTTTGCGGGTGATGTACAATGAACAGGCAAACAGCTTCATCTCTGATTGGTTCAGATGTCTCCCAAAGGTGATCCACGACCATTTCTTCATAATTGGTAGTGAAAGAGGACCACAGCTATGGTTTGCAGTAGCTTTAAGGCATGGTCACCAAGGATGTGGTCGGGAATTTGGGAAGGTTAAAGAGCAAGCTTTTAAGGGTCTTCCTATCTCTGCCTCTAGCTGCCCCTTTCTACCATAGTCTATGTGACTCTCAGTAAGCAAATTGCTTATTAGTGTGAATATTTCAGAGATTTCATCAACCACTACACAAAAAAGTGAACAGTAACAGGAAATAAGAACGCTTACGTTAAATTATTGTAAGCTCATTTTAATTATACCCATCTTCTAAGCCCTTTTTCTGGTTATTGAGTGGCCTGGAGCCTATCCCAGGCAACAGAGGCTGGGGTTCTGTAATGAATCAGGCAGCAGGCCACGCGCACAATGTTCTATGTCCATTTAATAACTAAAGCCAAGATAAAAACTCATAATAATTAGCAAGCAGTTAGTCAGAAGAACCATAACAATACCAGAATCGGGATCCAAATGACAAAGTCAAGAAAGAGGCAGCCAGTTAACAAATATAACATAACGGTCAATGGTAACTGGCAGTAAGAAGGAGAATACTCACAATACTCACAATACTCACAATACTCACAATACTCACAATAACTTAGCACAAACAACCAATACTGAACT
>JAODLD010000046.1:30863770-30890571 GCA_026781065.1 Mormyrops boulengeri | reverse complement strand
CTGGTTGTTTTGCTCCTTGCATGAGAGATGGACTACTAGCCCGCCCCCCCCCCCCCCCATCAGCTGCAGAATAATCCAGAAGAGCGGCATGCTGTCGTCTAACCCGAGCTCAAGTGCCCCCGCTGTTCCATTAGAAACGCGCTCGAGTGAATCGTAAAGGGGGCCATAAAATTTTGCAGTCCTACTAACTTCACGAGCGCTCGTAAAACCTCTGCAGGCTTTATTGTTCCTACAGAAAACCCTGGGCTTTTGCCCTTAATTGCGAAGCCATAGCGGAGACATATTCCCCTCGTTTCAGGCGAGCTCAGCACTAAATGCCGCTGCTCACTTTCAAAGCCGGACGCTGAGTGAGCCCCAAGACATCATCTTGGTTAATGCACATAATTTAGCCGTTGACAACATCCACAAATGGCTTTATTTATGCTCTTAAAATTATGTTCAGCTTTAAGGCTTTGGAGCTGACAGAGTGGCTTAGATATTGATTTCTTTTACTTTTCTTCAGTTCAACGGTGTCAAAAATGTGTTGATAAAGATAATTCTGAAGTCTCGCTATATTACATCATTAAATTCACCTCATCAAAATGTTATGACAGCAGTGTGCAGTCAAGTCTTAGGGACCTTTTGGTTGTTGCCTGCAATAACAGACGTGGGTTTTGTCCAATCGGTAGCCTTCTACTTCCTGGACTTTAAAATGCCCTGCAGAGATAAGATGAATATTGAGGCTACGCTGTGATGTTGAAGTGGACAGCTGGTACCGAACAGTCAGTATGCTTAAACAAAACAGAACGGACACAGTTTACATTGCTGATATGTTATGGCTACCTATGGCCACCATAACATCAGCAATCCGTGTAATGTGTTGTCCATCTCCTCATTCCATCCATCCATCTTCTGTAACCACTTATCACATAGAGGGCACAGGGCAGGAGAAGCCCATGATGGAGTGTCAGTCCATCACAAGGCAAACATTCACAAACAATCACAGTCTAAGGGAAATTCAAGATCGCAAATTCACTTAACAGGGTATATTTTGGAGTCAGGAAGCCGGAGCACCTGGAGGAAATGTGCCATCCCCCAGTCCTGAAGCTGTGAGGAGGCTACTGGGAGCCACTGTGATCTCCTTGCTCCATCATGAATAATTTACTGCTCCTATGCACTACCAGGCTAGGTAGGATCTTCTGTTACTGATACATGCAGCGATTCCAGCCATCTGATAACTAAAAGCCATTAGAATAAAGTGGCTTGAGAATAAATGCTCTTCTCCACATCTTCAAGGAGAGGCAGGGAATGTTTACAATATTTCCTCTACTGAAATGCCAGAATGATATGTAAATCTCAGGTATACTGAAGTGGCTGTTCATATGGAAATCCAGCATCCTCTGTGCACTGATGTACTGCCATTATTTATTTTCCTGATGCAAGTATTTGGCAAGTATAAATATAGGCAGGATGACTCTAGATTGAACTCTTTTTATGAATAAATGCATGTGTGTTTGAACTGTGGATTTCAAAGGCTCATTTCTCCCTACCCATAATCCATTGCCAGGAGTGATACAGTAACGGCAACAATAACAATGTCGCAAAATACAAACAATTAAAACCGACTAGTATATGAGTCAAGAAACTATATATTTTTTCGATTCATAATCAAAACTGTTAATACACAAAAATATGAAGTTTATCATCTCCCCATGATGTCCCCTAGGTACACCAGTTTCTTGCTGCCGTCCAATGACTAGCAGGTCTGTAAGCTGGCTTCTCTAATTTAACTGCAGACTGTTTTTCTAGAAACCTCCATTGAAGGCATAATATAGAGGAGCCCTGACCTGAAACATATTCATGATCCTGCACATTGCATTCAATCTGTGGAGGTTGCGATACCCAAGCATCAGTTATATTAAATAAACAATCAAACAAACAACAAACATATACTGTAAAACACCCTCTTGTAGACAATGCCACAGACGATGTGAAGATTTTTGCTTCAGGTCCACCAGTCCCCTCATTAGCATCATGTGCCCAGTGCATAGTGGACTGATGCCTTAGAAGACTACTCTCAGCAGGGACAGACTTCCATAATACTGCACTGTAGTAGCCCCACATAAATACAATAAGGGGTCACCTGGGAAGATGTCTGCATGCTTCTCACGTCAGCCCTTCACACAGAGAATCTTTTTTTAGGTGAATTGGATATCAGTGCACACACTCGAACATCCATCCATCTTCTAACGGCTCATCTCGGTCAGGGTCACTGGGGGGGCGGCTGGAGCCTATCCCAGGCAGGACGAGACAGGAAGCTGGGGTCGGCCTGGGCGCAATGCCTGTACATAATTTCTTTTAAATGATTATATGGCATGTCGTAGTCATGATTTAATACAAGGTAGATTTCTGTTACTGTACTCAGCATTGAAATGATGGTTACACAGCCCTAATTTAGCACAATAATGTCTTTTAAATAAGACAGATTATAGTGTCTGATTCCGTAATGCAATAAAAGGGCAAGTAAAATAATAGTTGATTCAAAACTTTGGCAAATCAGATCATGACTTAATGAGTCCAATTACATTTTCAGTAGCAGTTTTTCTCAAAGGAAACCTATGGTTTTTAATTAATGACTTACACAGCTAGATGCCTTGTTGGAACAGTGTGCATTAAGGACATTACAAAACGATACAGGAGTGTTCCCCTCAGGCCTGGGAGAGGCAGACATCAAATGAGGCCATCAGTCGCTAGATTGCCCCCTTGCTGTCAGACTGCAGCACTATGTCACCAGCGTTGTCACATGCTGCAGCTGCGCTCGGAGGTTTGCAAGAAGTGAAGCAGCGCTCTTATCCCCCAGCCGCAGCCGATGAGGTCAGGCAACCTGTAAGAGGAGGGGAAACGCCTCGGAGTCAGGGGCCACCTCACCGAAGGTGGTGCCACTGCCATCTGTTCCTGTGCCGGCCCGGCAGGAACGCCGCAGCTTTTTGTTTGCTTTGTGGGCTGTTAAGGTAGATTCAGACTTCTACGCACAAGCGCAACATGCAGTATGCAGTATGCAGTATGCGTACACGGAAACGTTCATAGTTCTCTGGTCAAGTCACGTACTTTGCACATGCGCACAACATGTTGTATTTAGATTTTTATTATTCATGATAATAATAATAATATAAATTATTTCTCTTATATTCCCTGCACACATACCACAGCAGTGAGGTTTATGTCCGTTTCTCTATGTGTTCCAAATTCAGAGAGCCAGCTTGAGATTTTCAAATCGAGACAAGTCTGCACTCATATGCACATGCATTTACATGTATGTAACAGTTTTATTACCTTGTAAACAGTGTGTTGGGTTTGCAAACTACCCCAACGGTCGTCAAAAGAACCCATGTTGGTATTTAAAGTGGACGCTAGCGAATCGATCATGCGGAGCGCACACCTCTGGGCGGGCACGGATTTGGAGCGCAGCAGGCATTCGACCGTGGAGGTGCACAGTGACGTCAAACGCGTCATAGACGTTAGAGCAGACACATCTGTTAGTGCGCGTGCGGAGTAGTATGAACCAGCCTTTAGAAGGTGGTTGTTTTGGGGTGGGGAGGGATGTACTCTGCTAATGGCAGAAAAGTTTTAACAGATAGTTTGTTGTTAAGGTGTTAACTTCTGTCAGTAAATTGTTTTGACAAAAATGTGACCCTGACCAAGATTCTAAGAGATTTTATTAAATCGTTGCAGAAAATAGTGACAAGGTGAGATGAGATTAGATGAGGTGAGATGAGAAAAAAAAATCATATACACACACACTAGTGGCCAAAATTGTGCAAACACCTAGCATTTTAGGCATTATGCTTATAAATGACATAGACAATCGAAGAATCTACAAATACCATACATTGGATGATTAAATAGACTGGAGTAAATGGAATAAAGTTGTGTAATCTCAAAAATTTGGAAGTGTTTCTGTCTGTCTATCTTTGTGTGTGTGTGTGTGTGTGTGTGTGTGTTATTCTATAATATAATTATAATGACTTGGGTGTTACATGATTTTTTTGTACTATAACTAAATGCACAAGTAAATATACTTTATATATACAAACTCCTATATTTTTACCCATTTACATATCACTTGATTTAAACTATTCAATATCATATTATACCACAACATGTACTGGATAAATGTTTAGAAGATTGATGGATGAATGGATGAAATATCAAACCGAAATGAGAGGTGAGATGGTACTTCATTGATTCACAGAAGGAAATTAGGAATCGTTTGGCTTTGCAAAGCCACAAAGGCTCTTTTGTGTATGTGAAGGCATTTGCTCAGGACAATGACACAGATCAAAAGAAAAGAAAAACAAAATGATAGTAATTCAAGGCGAACTGTACAGTACGAGTCAGCAGCTACTACTCCACAGGTTTCATTCTTCCAAGGAAAACCAGCACACAAATAACATGTAAATTAACCTCCCTTAAATTAATAGTACATGCACCATATAACAAAATTTGGGTGAACCACTGCAAGGTTCTAAGCACCTTCTTAAAGGAAGAGGGTGTTTGTGCCTCATATAAAAACACTTACGTAATATCTCCCTACTATGAGAAGTTGTGCTCTCATATCTCTGTATCTATACTATAGGTTTCTGTAGTGCTGATGGGGGGGCCTCTATTGATCAGCCTCGCACTGTGCTCTGCATGAAAATGCCATGTGACCTCCTTGACATTAAACTTCATTAACTGCTAAGCTTCTTCCCAGGAGACTTGGCCTTGAGCACAATCTCAGAGACATGGCACGCACTTTGACATGTGTGTGCCAGTCGCCCTTTGTCAGCCGGGCTGAGCCGGTCCCACTGGTTCCCATATTCCTTCACCCGGAAATCAGTTTTACCTGGGATCTGAATTCAGGTGACTCTGTTTTTGGCCATGCAGCTGTGTGACCACAGTACCTGAGTGTGGTCTGCTGACTACGAAACTGTCATTCAGTGAATGCACGGCTTCACCCTGATGGACATGCATACTGATCTCAAACAAGAGCTTTAAAATAAGATCAGAAAAATCAGTTTTTCACTATGACAGATGTTAAAAATAACTTGATATATTCAGAGAGCACAACAAACTTATTATAGCTTGAAGCATATGTTGTGTCTTCAGTGTAGGGAGAAAGTTTGATTTTGTGCAACAAACAGTATTTTGGACCTGGCTTAGACAACAGACAATTTTACTGCCATATGGTAGATTTGACAGCTTCTAAATAAGCTGGAAATCCACTTTAGAAGTTGAAAGCAAATTCCTTTTAATTTAGAGCGTTCCGAGAGTTCTGAGGCTCATTCCCTTTTCTTATCTTTCCCGGAATGTTACGTGTAAGAGCAGGAACGTCTCTACTGCCACTGAAGCACCACCAGATTGAAGTGCCATGTTACCATGTCTGTGAATTAGCCATTTTGTTTCAAATAAAAATTCTCACACTTATTTATGCCATGAAAATCATAGCTTTATCAGTCTAAGAATATGCAATGGCAGGTGAGAATCTGTTCAATCTTCCTCAGTTGCTGTCAGGTTGGGCATTCCGCTCCCTCTGAAATGGTGAACAACGACTCACCCAATCCCTATGCACTTCTAAATAGGTTAATTTGAAACCGCTGCCGTTTATCAAATTTCTGTACTACTCCCTCAACCCTCCTCACTCTAGAAAATGTGTGCATCAAACCAGGTCTTTCTGATGCTGTGATGCGGCACGTGTCCAACATGCCATGTCTTTCGTTGTAACCTTATATCTAATATAGCCTTTCACAAAATTGCCATTTTTGATTCCTCCAATGACTCTATCAGGTCAGATGTTGATATAGTAAACGAGTAATGGATCTATCAATGGATTCATTACCCTGTTGTGTCTAATTGCTTAAGCCAACTGCTATCCAGCTAAAACATATTTTTAGAATACATAAACAATCAACTAACAACCCCCTAAAGAACTAAGGGTCCATCTAATGTCCAATCCTTCTCTACATAGAGCTGGGATAGTGTCCATCCCTGGTCCTTTGGGACCAACACACAGGAGATGAAGACCAATCAGTTTATTGAAACAGCATTGCATTTAGATGTTCCCTGCCTTGTTAATCTGAGCTTTTAATTTTGAGTATTTATTGAGTGCTCAATAATTATTTTAGTTATTTTAAATCTTCAGAGGTTGGCTAGGGGGAAAAACAGTTTAGAGAGATTTGTCATGTGCTGAGAGAATTAGCGACGTTTTGCTGCCAAATCAGCACTGGCTTCACGTTTGTTTATTCAAAGTCAGGCACAGTGTATCTTTCCCTGCCAATATCCTGCACTCCCAGTGTCCCTGTCCCCTGTCTGTAAATAAACACCACTACCAGTTTGTTTTTACTTCAGGTGTGAGCCTTCCATTTGCATTTCCCATGAAGCATGTAGTTAATTGTAGGTAAACCATGCGTAGACCCCAGTGTCTGTTGACTGGGAATATCTGTATCAGTTAGTTCCTTAGTTCCAACAGTCTCCCATCGTCACTGCCCAATGAAAACCATGTATGTATATCTGCTTTGTGACTTTTTACTTTGAATGGAATACACACATTCTCCTTTGTCTACTGATAATGTCTGACATCTAATTGACCAATGAAAACACATTATATGAAGTAATCTATTTAACTATTATTTATGTTTGTACTAGTTAACATTTGTATTCATGATGGCCGTTTGTATGGATTACTTTACATTGCTGATATCAACTTAATGTTGATAGGTAGACAGCTAATTAACTAACGTCATGGTTAGTCCATTTAAACAATGAACTATGCACTGATTGCTTTGTAAAGATAGGCTTCTATTCATGATGCTAAGGGCATCTCATTATGTTGTTTTAGATTTATTTTTTATTTCATTCTCCTAAGCTAATGGACTTTTGGAGATGCAAGTATTTTATTTTATTATATTTTATTTATAGCGACGTCATTCTTCCGAATGAGTGTCAGGTGGCTCAACAGGCTAACTCTCTGTGCCTGTGATCATGAGGTCGCCAGTTCGCACCTGGCTTTGGCAGAATAGTCAAATGTCCTTGTGCCCTTAAGCAAGGCCCTTAACCCCCAGCTCCCCAGCCGCAAGATGGCTGCCCCTTTGCTGTGACCCCCCAGGCTTGCTCTTACTTAAGGCTGCATTTTATATGGAGAGCAAAGATGGGGCCCAGTGAAAAAAAGGGGATTTCATTTCAGGGATTAATGAAGTTTCACTATTCTATTCTATTTTTGATTCAGATGCTTGTTGACAGCAGTCCTGAAACCTGCAAAAAATCATCCATCCATCCATCCATCCATCCATGTATCCCTCCATCCACCAACCAAGGCAGTACAGGGCACAAGGCAAGGGGTACCCTACTGTAGATGGGATGTCAGTAGATTTCGGCCTTGTCCACATGTACAGGGGTATTTTTAAAAGTGTAGCTTTTTCTCTGCATTTTGGCCTTTCGTCCACATGCGAATGGCATTTTATGTCACTGAAGACGGAGATTTTGTAAAACCCCATCTAGGGTGAAGATTTTCGGAAACTCCATTTTCATTGTCAATGTGTTTCATTCCCCATTGATAGGGAAAACGGAGATTTTGGCTTGTGACATCAGATTGTGCGCCGTTGTCCACTTTGTTTGACGTCAGAGCGTACGCCATTCGCTATTTACATGAGCTGTTTTTAGCCTATAGCAGAACTGGTAATAAGGCTTCTGATTGGCCAACGCTGCTTGTTGGTTAGAGTTATATCGCCGCCTGCTGGTTTGGTGTGCTCTTGACGGCGCGTTTTAGCGGTTTCATGTGGACGGACATTTTTTTAAAATAACGGTGGAGGAAAAACACTGTTTTTAAAAATACTCGTGTATGTGCGGTCCTGAGCTTGCAGACATGATGGGCATGTTTTTAATTGGCTTATTTCACTCCTGTATGGCTCCTTCATGCCATGTTAGGCCAACCCCAACCCGATCTCCAATTAACCTCAACCAGGGAGGCATTTTAAATAGACACTCCTGTCTGCCAAATGCACACATCCCCAATCATTGTCCCGAGTCAAAGCATTTCATACTGTCAAACCATTTTAATGATCTTTTTATCAAGGAGAAACAAAGGAGATTAACCGGAGATTTCACAAAAAGATGCCTAAAATCCCAACTGTGTAAAGCATGGTAAAGCTTCAATGATGATGTGATGTTGACCTTGGGACCAAACTGGGCACACATTACGGGGTAATCCCAGGCTCTGGATTACTGCCATCTTGGTAGCTCGGATGCAAATTTTTACTTTTATATAATCTGTGCTTTGTTTTAACTTCAGCATTTGGCAGTATTTTAATTAGGTTTATTTCAGGTTAATTATTTCGCACAGTAGCTTTTGCAACTGACAAGCTTCTGTCTTCCTACCCAAAACATTATGTATTATGTTACACTGCATTAAGTTTCTACCATATTCCAGGATTAAGACCACGTGGGGACCTTGCTGCAGTACCCTTGTGCAAGGTTCTTAATAAGCTGAATCACTGCAATGAAATGTAAGGGTAAGAAACCAAACTGTGGTCTCCAGAAATGTGAGGCAGCAGTGCTAACCACTGCGCCATCATGCTACCCAACATTCCTTCGCAGTTTCCTTATGATGCTCCTCAGCAGATCTTCTCCATGGCTGGCTGGTCCTAAATCCAGCATTCTTCAATCTGCTTCCGATTTTTTTCTCAGTATGAAATTACATTTGCCTTCGAAGACTGACTCTCCTCGATAACTCTGGTGACTCAGATATGGATATGGGCAAATATGGGTGTTTTAAAACAATCGGTCCTGTTTACCATAAACCCATGTCTGCTAAAAATACCAATCTCCAAACTCCAATGCAGCATATCACCCTGATCCTCTACATCCATCTAAACAAACACACTCTCCATTTTTGAGCCACCAGCTGACTACAGGGGGATGTGGAGTGGATGAAGGGACGTATTGGAGGTAACAGGGAGCTTATTGTCATTCGCTGTCCTCTCTACCTTCTAATTACCACTGTGCCTGGCTTGCTTACAAACTGAAAAGGAGTAAAAGGTAATTTGCAGCCCCAGCTTTTATAGGGTTTCAGACTGAATGAGTCATTGTGAAAAAAAGTCTCAATGCTTTTTCATCGACTGATGTTTCCTTCAATGTTTCATGGGTCATGAACATGTCGGAAATGCCATAATACACAAAAAATAGAGCAGGAGATTTCATGCAAATATATGGTTAGATATGAAATGTTTGAGTCAGTGTTAATGCATGACAAGCCATGCATTGTAAGTTTTATGGCTGTGGAGGCAAAGGACCACCTGACGCACAGCGGAAGTCACCTCCCAGGGTTAAAACATATAATGAATGGCATTAACCCACTTACACCACGGCTCCTGTACACTTGGCTTACACACTTGTACTTAGGCATTATTTTCACATTTTACGAGCCAACAACACATTTATCAATAGAAATTTTTTCTGTTTGGTATCCATTATGTTACATTAGTTTGAATTAAAGATTACAACAGCACACTGATTTCCTACTGTGATTCGCCTAGCTAGCACTACATGTGCGGTTATAGAAACACCCTTCTGTCCAATCAGATTCAAGAACTGAACAGTGCCATGGTATAATATGTTGAATATAGTTTGGTATGTTTATAGGAAAAGGATTTGTGTTTGCACTTAATATGATGTATAAGGCATTTAGGTATTTATTCCTTATGCATGGGTTTCCAGACAGAATTTTGTTTTGAGAGTAATGAAATTTTGAGAGAGGGACTTTGATTGGTAGAGCGGGAATGGTACAAAAATTGAGCAAAGTGTCCGGAGCTGATTTGGTTGGTAAGAAACTTTACATCCACTCTAACTCAACTCCTTTTATCTATGAACTGGAGAAGCATTATTATTAACAAAATAATGGCACAAACGTCAACGCATCTAACGCAAGCCAAAGAAGTCTTTAACCCAGTTCATCAGTCACCACAAGAACCCACCTTGAGCAGTAATCATATAAGCCACAGTGAACTTGGGACAGGCTCCCTGTTCACTGTGATCCTGTACTGGAAAAGTCTTTCCTGTTTATCCTCTTGATCTTTCATTACAAATATTAACAAAGATCCAACTGTTAATTGAATTAAATTGAGATAAATTATTAATTGAAGTAAAATCACTGAAAGACATGCATTGTTTTTTTTTTAGATATATGTCTGCCACAGTTATTGGCACCCACAGAAATTCATGAGTGAAATCTAAATGAAGTATATTCTGTATAATATTTCACGTATTTATGATCATCTGAATGATTTGGAACACATTAGCTGTCAGCCTTGACTTTGTGTTCAGCTGGGGTATAAATATGAGGTGACACACAAGCCCAATTCCCTAAGGCAGAAGGACCTGAGCATACAAAAAAATCTGACATGAGTGAAATGTGACACAGTGCATCATGCAGGATTATCTGGGTATAGTAAATAGTCAATTCATTAATCAGTAATTGCTATCAATCTTTGCTGTAATGTTAAGAAGTTAAAATATGTCAAAATACACTGATATCCTGCAGTATGAATTTGCTTTACTGGCAGCTCTAACAGCCTTCATCCACTATCACAGCCTCAGTCACTTTTAAGAGGGATTACCATGTAATGATCCTGTATTAAACTGCTGTGATCCAACCTTTACTCAGTTACATGAGTGCCTGTGGAGGCCGAACACTTACCGCTCCATACAGATGGATCGAGGCAAACACAGTGATGTTCTATCCTGCAGACTGACCTCAGCTATCAAACACGCCATGACTCTCCGGTAAATAAAACCCTTCATATTTTTATGGTATGGATTTCATGCAACCGAACGGTTAAGTCCTAACAATTACTCAACAGGAATCATTGAACCTGCAGTAAAATGACCCAGTGATATCAATGTACCAGGATTATACTATTGTGTACAATCAACACAGTACAGAAATGACTGTCTCAGTTGTTTTGCTGTAATTGCTCTCTAAAGCCACACACCACATCACGATGCTTTTGTTTCATACCAAACACTGCATTGGCAGGCTTTCGAAAATTGAAACATATTTAGTATTTAGGATGGTACTGGGATGGACAACCAGTTCGTAATCCATTCATTTTACAGATAATTATAAGATAATGAAGTGGACTGAATTATTGTGCGACCACAATATGTGACCTGCTGTTTTGCATTAAGTGTCTGGGTTGTGTGTGACAGTAGTTTCCCCCTGGTTTGTTTGGGTCGGAAGGGGATGTGAATCGTGCTTATGGCTTCTGTGTGTTCTGGGTTGACAGAATGGGCACAGCCACCGCAGCAGTGGGGAGCTCAGAATGCAGGTCTACAGGTCAATGGACATCAGCCTTTTCTGTTAAACTGAAACATGCTTCACCTGCCTTGCTTATGAGTCCTGCTGAGTGCCTCTCCGGTTAACATTAAAGCATAAACAGCCAACAATGTACTCTCACTCTACTCTGTTCCTGACTCTAAATCACCAAGATAATAGCTAATTCCTTTTTTAGTGGTCATAAGCTCTTCAGGGCCTAAGATAAATAGGCCCTACTTAGAAAAATAAAACTAAAAATGTATGATGCAGAGAAACTGGATCTGGATCTACCAAAACAGTTCACAAAGTACCAATGTTGTTGCTGTTACAGTTTATTATTCTTTTTAGCTGAATATAAAATGTTTTGTTGAGTTTTATTGAGATCCCAGCTCACTAGATACAGTTGGACCACTTTCAGTTATTGAGTTTTTCTGCATTTTTCTGCTTCTCACTAGCAGATTTAGGTATGGGAGACATGGGCCGGAGCCCAGGGTGGCATCTTGCCAGGGGGGAGGGGCACAGGGAGCCTGCTCAAAAATAATTTGGAATGGTGACATTTGCATGATCGGTTTTCTATCACTCATTTGCACATCAAGTTAATGATATCATGTCACCATGTGGGTCAATTAACCTTGTTGGAGTGTGCGACCCGATTCTAGTTTGTAAGCTAGGCAGGCTACCACTCAGAATTACAAGATGGGGAGGGTAGCAGGGCTGGGTTGGCCTGAAGTTGCCCCACTGGAAGCCTGAAGTAGGGGGAGCCATGGAATCTGTCAAATTGCACATCTCTAAATTTGTTCAGTACTAATGCAATTAGTAAGATCAGTAAAATTGTTTTTCATTATCTATTTGGATTGTTCAAAATTTCGTATTTCTAATAAAAATGACTTGGTGCTTTTCTGTTGCTCGGGGGGGGGGTGATAGGTAAACCAACAATTTTTGTTGGGGACGGACGCTGGGGGGGAAGGGCTCACGCAGGGCGCCAAACAAGCTACTACCGCCACTGCTGCTTCTGTCAGCTTGCTTTTGTGAATTTGTGACTGGTACTAGAAACTGCCTTTTTTATCTCCCCCTTCCTGTAGCCACACAATTTTTTTTATTTTAAAATGTGCTGGCAGCTTTATGGTAATTTGTTCAAAGTGTTAACATGCATTTTATGGAATTCCTGCACGGTCCTCCCATCCGCTATAGGCCTCCTTGCAGAATCACATCGGTGTTACACATGTTGCTTAACCTTGACAGTCAACTACTTGTGTAAATCACACCCAATGATCACCTCATCCACAAGGTGTTGTTTTAAAATTACACAATGCAAGACATTATCACTTTCAGCCCTCCTGCAATGCAACGATGTTTTTAGCTGAGTTGGTGTTGGTAATTTTTTGGAATAAACTCACTATAAATATATACCAGTTAAGCAGCATGGATCATGGATGAAGCTTCAATGCAAATACTCAGAATGGCTTTGGCTGTTTTTAACCAGGTTAAAGATTTTGTGTCTGTTTGAATTCTTAGGTGCATAATGTCAGACATCATTCACAAGCCGAACCATGTTTTTATTTATTTTTTTTGCCATTACAAAATCATGAAAGTTATTACATGTGTATATCAGAGTTACGTCTTATAAGTGTCAAGGAATTGCTTTTAAATTTGCTCCAACGGCTGTACTTTGACCAGGCTGTGAAACACACATAGCTAGCATTAGTTTTACACGACTATGAACTGATCACATGCCTTGCATGCAAACTCAATGTAAACACTCCACCTTCAAAATTTTTGTTTGAAGCTAGTGTAACCTAAACACTGAGCATGTGTCGCCTTGTTATTGCCTGCAAGTAAATAAATCAACATACAAAAGAGTACTTTCCCTATGAATTTAACACCACATAACACGTGGACCGAGTAAATTATATGACCAGAATTGCTACTCTCCAATCTAAATTTTAACCACGTGACCAGGGCTCGGTTAGTAGCACCCTTCCCTCCCTCACCTTCAGGATGTGTTTGGGAACTTTGCACATTTTACATTTCTGCATCTGGTTTAAGTGAATTAGTGTCTCTATATTGCTCTTACTATGTGCCATTTGATAGACTGGCATCCCGTCCAGGTATTCTGCTTCCTGGGCACACCGTGACCCTACATTGCAGCGGTTATGAAGGATGGACAGATTGAACATGCCTCAGAACCGAGAGATTTTAGCTGCACTGTTTCATTAGTAATAAAACAGCATTTGCCAGCAGGCTGTAGATTAGAATCTTACGATTCATGCATGTGGGCCCAGATTTCGCTTTAAGGTGAAAGGTATTATCAAAAAAAAACGCGTTGCTCCATTCCGAAACGTCGTCTTCGCATCACACAAAAGGACTCCAATCAGCAGACTGATCACTGCAGCATATAAAAATTGCCACACCGAATTACAACTCTCTGGTTTTGCTTTCAGCTCCTCCAGCACCCCGTATTCTGCAGAAAAGCTCAAGCCAGCCCCCCCACGTCACGAAATTGCCAGTCAGCCGCCCCAATTCTTTTATCTGTCACATAGGCAATAAGGGCCATGCAGCTTCAGCAAAAGGGCGCTGTTTCATCTTTTCTCATCATCGCTTGGTCCCCACGTTCCACCATAGCTCAAAAAAAAAAAAACTCAGATTGCTAATATATTAAATATAGATGTGAGGAGTGCAAAGTGGTCTCAGGAAGACCCTCATAATGAAAGGCAAGTGGTGGGTGAAGGGGGATTATTACTCTTCATCTGGTCTCCTGAGGCAGGAACTCTTCTGTGGCATAGATTAAAGCCAGCAATCCACCCCCCCCTCACCAGATCCACTTCCCTGCCCTTTCCATTCATCGGTACATATGCTTCTTGGATGAAAAGGAAGTCAGCGGGTGGGGTCATGACCTCTAACCCCCGTAGGCTGACCCCAGATTCAGAACCGGGTCGTGCTGGCCCAGTGCAAATGCCACTGTGGCATTTCTGAATTTGTACTAGCTTGTATCAGGGAAGCAGCCCAGAGTAAGAAAAACAGCTTCCTTTGTGGGTCACAGCTCTGCTGGAACATTCATAATGAGCTGGTACTCCTCATACATTATGCGGGCCTTTCAGCTGTAGCTATATACACAAAAATAGGAAATCGATAACTGAATTAACTTCAAAATAGCATTCAGGCTACAGCATGCTCATGTAAAATGCTTTGCAATATGCTACTCATTAATGTGCACAGTTTTAGTCACTATATTCAGGCACAATAGCAGTGAATAGGGTGTGTTGCTATAAACAGTAATTTATCATGGAGCAAATTAGTTATGAATCGGTATTGCTGGACATCGGACAAGGCAGTGTTTTGTCACAGCAAGTTTAGTCTTAAAAACATCCATCCATTATCCATCCATCCATCCATCTTTGTTCCATGCCAGTTGTCAGCAACAGGGTTGCAGTGAGGCTTGGGGTCACCCCAGGATGCACAAATCATGAGCCACAGAGCACCCTGGATGGGATGCCAGTCCATGCAGAGAACCTACATTCATACTGTATATACTAAGGGTAACGTGGAGACACTAACTTACCTCACCACATCCTTGGAGATGGCCTGCATAAAAATATGAAAAACATTAACACATGAACCTGGAGTTAGGAGGCAACAGGGCTGCCAGCTGGCCAACAGGAGTCTTCAGGAGTCCAGAGCCAGCGAATCAGAACGTCATCCGTGTTGCTAGGAAGTGAAGTGGATGTGGGCCACCCCCTGAGAAGAGTTACCCTTAGTACATGTGACAGCTTGCCGCCAACCAGCCCCCAGGGTAGAAAGGAGGAAACTGCCTACGAAAGGGCTCCACTGGGGCTACGCTGCAAGCCTGCTGGCTGTGTGAGGTCCCAGGGTGCCTCACACATGGCCTGACTGTGAAGATGGCAATGGATTAGGGAAAGATGTTCCTCGACAACTCAAACTAGACATCTCTCATTGATTTCTCATAGTTTTAAATAATAGGCTCTTTAAGGAAGAATGGCCTAATATTGAAAGTCATTGTATTTCATACATGACGCTAATCAGCGCTGACAATCTTGCTTATTGAGGAGAAAAATAAGATTTTAATTGCTCATCGTTGTGATTTTTTTTTCCCCTCCCTGACTTATAGAAGATAGACTTAAGGTCCATTGTTCAATAGCTTGATGAACTATGATGGAAACATCGATAATGTTTCAAATAACAGCAGAACTGTGGCTCAGTGGGTGGCACTGTTACTTCACAACTTCCAGGGCTGGGGGTTCAACTCACACTACTACTGTATATGTTAAATTAGCATGTCTTTTCTGTAATCCAAAGACATTTAGCTGGGCTAATTCATGTCTCTAATTGCCCTTTGATGTAATGAGGTCCAGTCCAGGGTTTATCTTTGCCCCATCCCCATTCAGGATAAATGGTTGTAATATGGATAACTTGAATATATTTTGGCACACAGCCTGAAAATAACAGTGGCACCTTAAATTCCTCAAAATGTGTATTCTTCATTATCGGTAGTCAAAAACATCATACTTAATTTTCAGTTTGACCAGAAGCTTCCCACCAAATTACAAGAACAAAACAAGGGGAAATAATAACAATGAATCCCTAAGAATTTCATAATCTTATATCGTCCCTAATCAGTCCTTTGTGCATTGAGAGTTTCTGCACATATGTGTGTAGCTTACATCATTCAGACATTTCATACATTACAGAGAAACAGCTGCACATTACATGACTTCAAATGCCAATAAGACGTTACACCCCAGAGACAGTTTTGTATTGCCTCAAAAGATCTTTATAACTACAAAACAACATAGCTGGAGGGGGGGAAAGTATGAAACGGTAATCCTTTTGTAGCATTTCTTAAGGTAGTACTGGCTAAGTAACCACTTTAATGTAATGGAAACAATCCAGACCTGGATATCCATTATGTGAAACTACTTGTACGTCTCCCATAGTCATGGCCAGGAAGTGATCACTGCAGACTCCAAGGCTCTTTCCTGATGGCTTTGTCTTCATTAATTTATAATGAGCAAGAGCAAATGTACTCTATCTGTCAGTGCTTACCACAAGCAAGTGACTTACAGCTAGGTCTCAGCCAGACAATGACTTTAAAATGTTTTGTGGTTTCCTTTGGATCAGGACAAAGTCAGCTACCCCCATGGTGAAGATGGATCCCATTCATCCATCCATCCTGGTCAGGCCTGGAGCTTATCCCAGGGGGCACTGGGATGGCATACCAGCAACATAGTTTATAGGCAAAATTAATATTATACTGGCACTGTCCCTCTGGCATTTGGGAGATTGTTAAAAAAATATAACATATGATGCAAATATAGGTATTGCCAAGTTCGCTCCACCCCCAGGGACTGCCTTATGCTTTCTGAACAACCAGGAACTGCTTCTTAAGTAGAGTCTGCCAAAAAAGCTTCCATGTGCGAATTCTTGGGGCCTGGCATACATCGGTAGGTTACACGTCCGCTGTCATTGAAACTGGGAAAGTTGTGAAAAGATATTATTGTTTTGCATAAGCCGCATTCTAAGATTTCTCATTTTTACGCCTATCTTGCAAACCTGAAAATGATGCGAAAATGGGAAAAAACAGAGACTAAGTGGTAAATCCAACCTGGCAAGGCTGCAACGTAAAACTCTTTGAAACTGATGTAAAAACGCTCACATTTCTACATCTTCTGACCTTCACTATGCAGATAACAGGAATTAGATCAACATTTGTGGGTGAGGAGAGCGTGATGAGTCAAAGCTTGAAGAGAACATCAAGATCTGTATCACCCGGACTGGTTAAATGCATTTCCTCTAATTTCCTTCCAATAAAAGGTACTTAGAAGAACCAGGGTGTCCTGCCCAGAATAGGGTGCCTGGGACCCACTCCCAGAATGAGGCCTGGGGGTAGTTTTTTCTGGCGGGTACCTGGTGGCCAGGCCACCCATGTAATCCAGCTGGGCTTGAAGCCATCGTGGGAGCTCACCATCTGCAAGATGACAGGTGGATGTCAAGGACAGTGTCATTTAGATGGCCATCCTCAGAGGAAAAGACCCAGATGGACTGCAGCTTGTAAATGGTTGGGGAAGCTAGTGTGGGAGATAGAAAGGTACCAGCGAGATAGAGTCGGCCTTACCTCCATGCAAAGTGTTGGCTCTGGGAGGAGACCTCCTGATCAGAAGAGGAGTCTCTCCTATTCTGGAGTTCCCCATGGTGAAAGACCTCAAGTGGGTGTGGAGACACTCACATATCTCAGGGTGAGAGCTGTGCAGCTGGAGTTGTTCCCAGTGAATAAGAGGTTTGCCTCAATATGACTGCAAGTTGCTGAAAGGAAAACTCTGACAGTTGTTTGTGCGTTTGTGCATTCATAGTTTGGGAGACTCAGCCTTCTTTAAGTCAGTGAAGTGATAGAAAGGATCCCACCGACTGACTCTGTGGTCCTACTGACAGACTTCTGTGCCCATGTGGGAAATAATGGAGTTAACTGGAAGGGTGTGAGTGAGCCTCCTGGAAGCCATGAAATGTCCATAACAAATACCATGTTTGAACACAAGGATGTTCATTAGTGTTCATGGTACCATAGCACCCTAAGTCAAAGGGCAATGGCTAACTTTATAGTGATATCTTTTTTGTTCTGACTTGAGGTTGCATGTTTGGGGAGTTATTAACTGATCACTACTTGGTGGCGAGCTGGATTCGGTGCATGGGCAGGTGGCAAAATGGAGAAGGATGACAGAGAACATGCTGTAAAAGTTTCCTGGGAATGTCTAGCTAAGCTTCTGTCTGAGATGAATTCAGCTCACACCCCAGGAAAAACTACTGTGTGCCAAGTGAGGTTGAGGACGTTGAGTCTTAAGAGACTATGTTCAAGGCCTTGATCATAGCAGTGGCTGCAAAGAGCTGTGGCCAGCGGGCAGTTACTTCCTGCCATGGCAGTAACAGGAGAAACTACTGGTGGACATCTGTCAAGCTGAAGAATGAGGCCTCCAGGCACTGCTTGTATGGGGGCTTCCTGAGAACTGAAATGTACCAATAGGCTAGAAAGGCTGTTGTAAATGTTGTAATGGGGGAACAGCAAAGCTCAAGCAGGGGTGGAGTCTGGAGTGGCCATGGAGAGAAACTACTGGGTATCTCCAGTGATGTTTCAGTGAACCATATGGGGGGCAAGAAGTGATATCCTTGCAGATGATTCCATGGTTTTGGCCTCATCTGGCCAGGGCCCCTGGAAAGCAGCTGAGTGATTCAGTGCTGAGTGTCAAATGGCTGGGATGAGGATGAGCACCTCCAAAGACTACAGTATGGTGCATAGTGTGGATTGAGGAGGGAGAGTGAAGTACCTTAGTGCCCTTAGTGAAGTACCTCAGGATCTCATGGGAATGTGAGATTAACAGGTAAATCGATTCTGTAAGTACAGCTTTTCAGGCACTGAGGTGTTCAGTGAAGCCAGATTTAAATCACAAGATGAAGCTCGCGATTTTCCATTCAATATACATGCCAATGCTCACCAGTGGTTATTATTTGACAGGGACATATTGATAACACTACAGTAAATATGGCGGAGTTAGCCAAGAGGCTAGTTTTCTGCTATAGTCCCCGGGTTCTCCTGGTTATGAGCTGTGTGTAATGACTGAATGAAGATGGTCACCATTCCAAAGCCTATAATAAGGTTTCTCCACAGGGTTGCTGGACACAGTCTCTGTAGTAGGGTGAGAGAGTTAAGCGATCTGGAGAGACCTCTAAATAGAACCTCTGCTGCTACAGAGCAGCAAACTGAGGTGCTTCGGGCGTCTGATGACAATGCTACATGGTCGGGTCCCATGGGGGCTGTTCTGGGCAGGTCCCACTGGGCCGAGGCTCTGGGGCAGACCCAGGACGCTCTGGAGGTGTTTATACCTCCTGGCTGGCTTGGCATCGACTAGGGATCCTTCATAATGAGCTAGAGTCCATGGCCTTGGAAAGAGTTGCCTGCTCTGACCTGTTGGGCATCCCTGGGGCTGTGACCCACACCAGGAAGATGAGATGATTAACACCATTGGTTTAGTGATTTATAACAGACTGTTGTAAAAAAAATCAAACCTGTAAAAAAATCTGTAATTTGCTAAATACCCTAGAATAAAATAGTCAAATTTCACATACCTACGTAGTGACTGCTTTCTGATAACAGAGCAGATGACATACTTGTAATGGCTGAAAGACTATAGCTAAAGTACATTGAGGACATAAGCCTTAATTTATGTAGAATAGTAGCACGGGCCATGCCAGTCTTATGTAGATAAGTCAGGGGGTTCAGAGATACTGCCTCCAGCCAAAGTCAGAAATGTCATCCATCTGAGAAATTATTAATTGTAGGAGCTGTGTAGGAATAAAACACCACAATGCATCACAGTGCATGTATATTCATTGGTGCAGATTTTGCTTTACTATAAGTTGTTATTGTGCAAATTATTCACCATTGATCATCACATTTCCCTTTGCTCTCCTACTATTTCCCAGTGTCTTTTCACACCCCGATGTGCTACTTTGAGCCTTGGATTAATTTTGACACCAACACTCCCCCCCCATCCAAGCTGTCATTTGCTGCTCACCTCAAGAGACAGAGTGAAGTGCAATCATTTTCAGTTCCGACCTTTCCTATGTGCTATCAAATGCTAATATGTTAAATATCCCGCTTATCTCCACCCCACCCCGCATGCAGATGGGTCCCTGACCAAGGCCAAAATGCTTAAAAACATTTGCCAATAGGCTGCAGGGGGGAGATTACCATTTTTACTATCTCTCGGTTTTTACAATATTAATTCTCCAGCAGAATTACCAGAAGAACTATTATGTGAAAACAGAAAAACTGACTCTGTTACTGGGTGAAAGGGTATTTTTACTTTTACACCTCAGTTACTGCATGCCCAAATTATGACTTACGTCACATTGTGTTACACACGCTATATCCACAACACCGGTAGAAATTGGCTTGAACCAGCAGAGCGACATCAAAAGTCATCCGTGGGCAGGATCTGATTATAAAACCAAACAGCCATAGGTAGAGGTGAACTGGAACAGAGGAACTCTCTGTGTTTATTCCTGGGAAGCGAGGAACGGATTACTGATCCCGGAATGAAACTTTCTTTATGTAAGCAACCTCAAACAGTCGTGGGTAGCAACCAATAAAAAAGAGAACATATGATTTCCACAGTCTTCTCAGTAGGCTAAGCCTTGGCTAGCCTTTAATCTGAAATCATCGTATTCCTTGTTTTTAGACTATACTGGAGGTTTCAGTGGTTTTGTTTCATTTAGGTTAAGATGATAACTATTAAAAGTGGCACAGCGAGCAGCACTTTACCTTCATATCTCCAGAGTTGGGGTTTCAGATCTCACCCGTGGCTTTGTGAGTGTGGAATCTTCATGTGCCTCCTGCGTTGGCGTGGGTTTGCTCATGGGGTCCTCGAACAGATTATCTTAGAACGGTTATGTCAGTCGGCATCTCCTTGGAGCGCGAGGCAACACTGCTAATGACCGCATGACTCCTCAGCAGCCGGTTCTATTTGTGGCATTTAATTACAGGTCTGAAGGCCCAGGTACTAGCACTGACTGGAAAACAGTCAGAGAAGTTCTGTTGTGGCATCAAGACTAGCAATCCAAAAGAAAATCTCACCTGGCTAGGCACAGTAGGTCAAAACTGACAAATACTGCTATTTGCCAATAAGTGTATATTTTAAATGATTCTAGCCATTAGCAGAGCTAATATTTCTATTAGCATCAAGCAATTTTTGTGAATTATTCTCGCCAGACATGAAATGAAAGCCAAACGCAGACATGCAAGAAGTAAAGATTGCAGAATTCATGGAGAAGTCATGTACAGAGTACGAAAGCACTGAAGAGGACCCTGTGGAAGATCATAACAGTGCTTCTGGAGTGAATTAATCTTTTATGGCAGATGAAGAGTTTTTAAAACAGTCTGCCTCCCAAGTGGAATTAGCGAAGGTGTTACTTTGTATTACGTCGTTATTCAGGTCAGATGCGGTAGCTTTTGTCAGTCGTGTAAAGGGATGAAGTCTCTCTGTTCTCGGATTTAAGAGGCTTTATCTACCTTGAGCAGGAGCATCATATTCCCCTAACTGTCACGGGCAGTGTTCGAGTGAGAGGCAGAGTTTACTTCTCCTGCTTTCATTTCATCACACTTCAGGAGAAGATAAGGTCAGAAACATTAACCTGAGAGCACACTTGGAAAAAAAAAAACAAATTAACTCTGTTTAGCATGCAACAGATGTAAGCTCTTAACTAACATGACTAGTTAATAAGGCTATTGGGTGAACGTTGAAGTCTAAGGGTGGATCATCGTGTCCTTGGCGGGTCGGTTAAGCCTCGAAGATGGTGCTGAGTGAACACGATACCAGCTCGTAAGATGAACTGGAGCGTTGGCCTGCGGATAAAAACTGTTCAATCTGCACAACACCTGCTTTTAAAATAGCAAGCGTGTTCATTACAGATCCAGCCACGAGGTCAGCCTTCTTAATCACAGAGGCGACATATTAAAGGCTGCCATCCTCACACTTGCTGTATTAATACAGGATTGCAATACATTATTATCATGGTCTGCTGCAAAAGATAAGTCCTTAACATGGGCTGGGCAAAACAAGGTGCCTATGTTGTGAATGCTCCTCTGCATTGCTAGCAGCATTCCCCCAACAGACACTGATCTGTTAGCAGTAAATCCTTCTTCCTGTGCCCCGCATAGTCTTTATAAGACATAGATGGGCGTGGGGAAGTCAGGTGACAGGCTCATTCATTCACATCACCTGTGCCATACTGAAGGGTCAGTTCTGTTTTTAGCTTAGGCCCAGGAAACGTGCTCAGCCCCTGATTTCTGAACCTGCACCTCCTAATAAAACTGAGTGTTCCCCTCTTCACTGAAGATGAAGTTACCCTTTTTGTTCAGCTCATCTCCACGCCCATCCCAAAATAAAGAGCCTCCTTCCAATCCAAACATCACATGATTCTGTTCAGTGTCTCCCACAAGCACTTAGAGCTCTCGCATAATTTGTGGTTTAACTCATAGCTGTAGTTGGGCCTTACAGCTGAGCCTGCAGAACTCCTACAGAACTTGGATTTGGGTCCACCGCTATACTGACCTACTCATCAGTCCTAAACATGGGTGTGTGTGCCAGGGTAATACAACTCATAGGGAAATTCATTTCATACAGCCTCTGATATCAAATTAACTTGCCTGATGCCACAGGTGACAGTTTAGATTAGATTCCTCATTGTAATTATTGAACAAAGTGGGTTCTTGGACCTGGGAAGGCCAATGGGAGAGAGAGCATGCTGGAGTAAAGGTTTTGTGCCAGGGATTTTCCTTACACCAGCAAAATCAGCAGCATTTAAAGCAAACATAGAAAGAGAAGCACTGGATATTTTCTCATCCTTGATGGCATCCATTTCTTTTTCTTGTAGACCAAATTAAATGGCATAATCCAAATGTCAGCAACCCTGTATTAGAATAGAGGTTGGACACTGAACATAGAAAATAATATATATCAAATTTTTAGGCCACGGGAATATTTTTGTTGTCATACTTGGTCTGCTGGAAACAGCTGAATCTGCAAAAAGGATATTTGAGATCATCATTGGTCTGACAGCACTGATCACATGACTGCTGGCATTGTGTCAGGATTTTTCAGGGGTATGAAACAAAGTAACTTACTGGACACAAATACTGGCGTCCTTTGAGCCGTTGAGACTTGAGCTTACAGTATATGGAGTTGTTGAAAATGGGTTTTGAGGACAAACAATCACACTGTAAACAGCACAACTGTGTATAATGAAGTCTGCTCGTCCTGGCTTTATAACGAGGGATTTCAGCTGACCTCCTACACGTGGAGTGTTACACTGGCCTGCTCGGGGAGCGTGATGCAGGCTACCTTAAGGGCAACATACCCCCAATATCATATGGCAACCTCTCAGAAGAACCACTGGCGATACAATTTGCTGCTGATTAAAGGAACAACAGCAATGACAAGTAATTGGCTCAGAGAGGAGGTCACCTTGTGTCTCTAGCCAATAGAGGAAAGGGAAAAAAGAACAGCCGCAAAAGTAAGAGGTTTATCTGAATAAATGCAAATTGATGGAGTGAAAACCAAGCAGTGATCACAGAGGACAGCTTTGGGAGAAAATGAGAAGTGAGCGGTTTCCCACTTGGAGATGTAAGGATGATGCAGTGCAGATAATGGTACAGAGGGCAGGTTTGGGACATGCTTTTGAACAGTGACAGCGGGCTGCACATAGGTGATGTCAGGATACTTTGTAAATTGGTAAATACTGACAGTGAATCCTTGATACAATGAAATAAAGCTTTGGACAGTGAGAGTCCACCATGGAAGTTGTCCTTAAGGCATAACACCATTGTATTCACTATTCACAGAGAGTCCTTGTGCCATTTCGGGGAACATTATACAATACAAAAATAGCTAAATATCAACCTGAGGTACGAGTAAATAACATACGGCTTTTATTAGTACTGGTTTCCTAATAGCTTTTATTATAATTTAGCATATAAATGAGCTGGGGACAGGATGTTGCAGTCACACGCTTCCTCTTCGCCTTTTCTCTTTCCTCCAGCGGTAGCCTGACCGCGTGTGTTTTTCACGCAGAGATTATACTCTTCAAAGCGATCCCCGCTGGCACCTTCTCCCTTTTCTTCAGACTCCCCCATGCATAATCGACCCGCTTCTGCCAAAATATTGGCAAAGCGCCGCCGTGGCTTTGCAGAAGCTGGCACGTCATTGCCGGGGTCCCAGGGCCGGTGCACATGAGCCCCATCTATGCGGCCTGACATGCCTCTCGCTCTTGTTGTTACTATGTTTTCTTGGTAATGGATTTTCCATACCAGTGCATTCACAATAAGGTCTGCCTGTCCACCCTCTTCCAAAGCCAGTGAGTTCAGTGTAGGATGGAGCCAGTCAGCTGTCCTGTTGCAATCTGCCACAGTGTCTGCATCCTATGCTCATAGTTTACAGTACTTGTGCTGTGGGGTAAGTATATCCATCCACCAACCTATTTCCTAATTGCTTATTTGATACAGAGCCTGGCACCCTGGATGGGACTCCTGTCCACTCTCCCATTGGCACTTTAGAGACGGAGGTGTGAGTCTAAAGTGTTATCCCAGTGTGGCTATGGAGTATCAGAACATAACAGGTGCAGAACTTCCATTAGTCTCACTTAACCATCAGACGATCAAATTAATGTGACTTTTAGCAGTTTCTGTATATGCTGTGATCAGGTACAAAATTGGTAGAGGATCAGGTCCACATTTGTAAATATCCTTTTTAACCGCTATTCCCCCTGCTGGCTGTGCATGCTATTTTTACGAATTGTTTGTGACAGTCCGATTAAAAATACTTTCAAATCCATTTCTTCCATTTTTTGGCCGATTTCCAGCGCCAAACAGACGACTACCAAGTAAATGAAGTTTACAGCCACGTATGTGCTGTGGAATTACATTACTGCCTTGTTCAGATCACGTTTCACTGGGGCACAGAGAAGGCCAAAGAAATGCCTCCTGCCAAGACATGATTATTTGCAGCCTGTCGGGTGCAGGTTTTCATTCTTTTTGTTTTTTTTGAAAACACCATTTTAAAAGACACATATCAGCATCATTCCTGAGAATATAATGAGTGTAAATTAGATATCCTGTTGGATATTATAATTTTAATGGAGCGGAACTCTCCAATCCTGTTGGCTACCCCCCTAATCTACACTAAATCTCTTTGCCACCTAAAATTACTGCTCTGGGCTCATTCCATCTTTGCTGTTATGTTCTTTCACGGGGACAGACGTGCCCAGGAAAAGACTCTCAGGGGAAATGTTGCATTATAATCCTAAAATCTCATCATGAGACCACCGATTTGGTAGCTGTAATGTGTTCACTCAATAATCCTTCTGGGACGATGCGATCTGTATGGGACACGCTTCATCAATGGGATGGATACTGATGTATTTCTCTTAATGTTACTGTGGCGTTGATGGAGAGAGAGAGAGAGAACACAAGGGGCGATCAAAAGTTTTGGCAGGCTTCTGCATAACAGCCAGCGAGCCCTTCCATGAATTGAGATAAATTAGCAGTTTGCTCTCCCCAATGGCTTGAATGAAATTACTGTTAATTGAAAAGAATGTCATTCTGATTGTAATGCTACGGTACTTTATTTTATAGTGGCATGAAGAAAAAAAACACCACAAGGGTTGAATATTAAGTGCTTAGTAGACTTTACTTATATGTCTGTGACATTTCAGGAATAAAAACGGGTCGTATGTCATGCCTCCCAGTGCTGAAATTCACTGTAAGTGCTAAATCACACCACATACACATAAACATGTTTATGTTCTGGCACAGGGCAGCTTCCAGCAGCCATGTACACACCAATGCATAGCTTGGTTCCTTCTTGACTCCTCTGAGATTATCGACAAAGGGTGTAGAGGAACAATCACTGCTGTTCCCACTGCACTAGTTTGTGCAGTAGTGCAGTATGATGGGAGGGTTGGTCCTGCCCGTGCACTGACGCAACGAGTGAATGACAATAAGCCGATTTATCTAGCAGCTAACCCATTAAGTGTGATTCACCACTGACACATAGTGATTAAAGATACAAAAATAAATATTCTTTCAGAGAAAAGAGGTGGTATTAACTGAAAATAATATTTCTGAAGTAGATATTTTGTCAATTAACAGACTGCTCCATCCCCCAATGTATCTTAATGATACATTAATCTTTAATAATACTTTCATAGCTACATTTATTTATAAGCTCTTTTTTTAGGTAAGACACTTTTGTCCAGTGTTTTCCAAAATATCTAAATTGTTATGTATTCTAAGTTTAGATATTAATACGCTTCAAAATAATTTTTATTCACTGGTGCAGCTTTCTTTTACCAGTCATACTGAACCTGTTTCAAAACACCATACATTGTTCAACAATTAATTATAAACCTTGCTGCTCATGGAATTCTGACCTTGACCTTGGATTATGAGGTTAAATGACAGATATACAGATGGATCAAATGACAGCAAGACGGGCAGCTTTAACAATAAACCTGAGATATTAGACTTTCCAGCTGCTCCAGAAATGACCTCTGGTCCGTTTTCAAAAGAATAATCCTACTGCCTACACCTGGCAGCTTTAAAGTGGAATTTCTGCAGAACTCAAATTAACTGTATTACCTTCTTCCACAACCAGTGTGTCACATTGCACGGGCCTTTGTGACACACTTGGTACTGAA
This sequence comes from Mormyrops boulengeri, assembly GCA_026781065.1. Taxonomy (NCBI): domain Eukaryota; kingdom Metazoa; phylum Chordata; class Actinopteri; order Osteoglossiformes; family Mormyridae; genus Mormyrops; species Mormyrops boulengeri. Next base: position 30,863,987 of record JAODLD010000046.1, on the reverse strand, counting down.
CGCTGTCAGTTCTGTTCATTCAGGATGACAGCATAACTGTCACGTTGCGCGGTTGGCGAGCGGGTGAAAGAGGCGAGCGAGCCCAGGATACGGGGAAAACGGGGTTTATTCCGGGTAGACAAGGGAGCATACGGGAGGCGAACAGCAAGGTAACATCGACCAACATCAGCACACAGTAGTAAACGTTAATGACGGATCTCACGGGACTGAACAGAAC
>JAODLD010000046.1:30845924-30861616 GCA_026781065.1 Mormyrops boulengeri | reverse complement strand
CACCCCCCCCCCCCACCCCCCCCCCCCCCCCCCGGCGCGGGCCCCCCCTCCAAGTGCTCTCACTCCGGGGGCCCTAAATTATTAGGCACATAACTGGGTTGGTCTGGGTTGTAGGCCCAATATTATATGCTTTGATGGGACACAAAATCTTTAGTGGCACCCTTGACTATAATTACTATATTATTATTAACTACAGTAGCATCAAAATCGATATGAAACAAGATGCTGGTCTTCTTTCTAATTACGCCAGTGCTCCTAGATAGCACTTGCTCCTGCCTGTCTTTTATTATCATTCATTTTCTATTTTCCATCTTTCTTTTCGTTTTTACACGAACAACAAATTTGATTTGCAGCGTATGAATATTTCATTTATGCCAGCGTGATAAAGTGCGCTCCCTCACAGCATAACTAGCACAGCCTTGCAGTTGTAATGATGTCTTCCTGATACAGAATGGTCTGCAAAATGTTTTTTTTTCCTTCCCATCTGTCAGCTACAAGGTGGCACTCAAAGTCAAAAGCACTTTTGAAAGAGATGCTTTAAGAACACTGACCAAGGTTGCGGTAAATATCACTCTCTCAGAGCCTTAAAGAGTCAGACCACAATTAATGTGGTTTGCTGATGGCAAACAACCTTATTGGAATCAGTGTTGCAAATATGCACGTGAGAAAGAATAGAATAGAATACAATAGAATTTCTTTATTGTCATTCCACAGGTACATCATAATGCAATAATCACTCTGTGAGTAATACTTCCAGAAAAAAAATAGAAAAAAACAATAGAACTGTATAATATTTATAAACAAAAATGTGAATGAATATGAGACAAGGCATTTGAAATCACTGCTATGGGATAATCTTTTTTCTGTTTTTCTCCTGGTGTACAGCTGTTTGGAAATAATTTTGGAAATGTAGTTGTTTTTCCGTGCTGTGCTTATTGGTTGTCCTAAGTTTTGTGATTCGTTACTTTGCTTCATCACCTCATTTCTCTTACAGCTCGGTAATATAATGTCGCATGTACTTTTTGGACTTTCCTTGAAGTATTCCATCACATGAAGTATGAAGCAAGGCACATCAAGCAGGAGTTTCAGTTGTGGTGATGGGACTCACAGTGTGTGGGATTTACAGCATGTTTCAAGTCGCTCCCCATTTTAACCCAACGGGTGTCAATAAATTAGCCAGTGAAAGGTGGGCTAGATCACAAAAATCCCACCCTTATTCCTCCCATCACAACTCTGTAGCACCCACTACAGCCTGGGGGTAATGGTGAGATTTCTCTGTACTAACACCAGTAAATTGGTTTTTCATAGTTAGTAGGAGAACAAGTCCAACCAAGCAGCTATCAGGTGGACGTAAAACTGGTGTTCATTCACTCTTATTTAATAGCTATAATAATTTAAACCATGATACTGTTAAGTTCTCAAATAGAATTGGTCAGAAGGGTGTTGATTAGGGGTGTAAATCGTTGCCCCAAAGCAATTAATGTTGATTACGATTATTGAAGGAATAATAAGATGCATCCGAAATCTTTAATTTGCATCACGATTTGATTCGATCAATCAATTATTATATTATTTTGAAGAAATTAAAATGTGTTTTAAATTCATTGAAAAAATTCACAAATATTACCATGGAAACATTACACAATATTAAGTCCTGCCCATCATGTCCGCCTCATTCTCCTGTCTCCTCCCTACCGTGGCACTGATGAGCCATGCCTGTTGCTTGTTGCCCCTCTTTAGCATCTGATCATCTCATCAGCCCCAGTCAAATCAATGACGTCACTCCATCTGTCTGCCCGTGTCCTTCCCCGTGCTTCCCCGTCCTCGTTTTGACCTCCCATGGTCTTGGTTGTTTCCCTGCCCCATTCAGCTAAACGAAACCCCTGTTTGTTTGACCAACTGCCTGCCTGCTAGTCCTTCATCCTGCCTGTCATGACAGAATGACCAGACTCCCGCTCTCTGATTGCCTAGCGAGTTTCCCCGGGAGCCTCTTTTGCTCCACGTCTCACCCTGAATACTTTCCCATGCGCCTGACCTCCTCTCGGTGTCCGAGCCTTTTTCACAATGATGGTTTTTGGACAATCCCCCCATCGACCTGCTAAGTAGGAGCAACCTAGAGGAGCCCGAGAAGAAGGAGGACCCCGAAGAGGGTCGTCCTACCCATATGGTCGCCACAATGGGCTCATCACCACGACAAGGATGACATGCCTGCACTGATCCTTCTGGAGCCCCATGTCTCTGAGGTGGCCTGGTTTGCTGCTTCCCCATGACGAGAAGCTGCTCTCTTTGCTGCCTCTCCACAGTGTGAAGCAGCTCTGCTCGCTGCCTCTCAGCTGCTCTCCTCACTGCCTCGCAGCCTGCCGCCTCTCTGCAGCATGAAGCAGCTCAGCCCACCAGTTCCCTGCAGCTTGCTGCAGCTCTGCCCATCATCTCCAGCCACAGGAGGAGGAAGTGGGCTGTACCCATGGGTGCAGCCTTCCCTGACCCAGTGCTTCCAGTGCCCTCCCCATGGGAAACCACCACCAAGCATCCAAAGTTCGACCCCGAAAGGGCCGCTGCTCGTCCCAAACCTCTAGAGTCTGGCCCACAGTGGCCCGCTCCAGCCGTGCTCCAAACACCTGGCCCAAGAGGGGCCACATCAACTGGACCCGTCCTACAACAGCCATATTGTCCCACAGAGAACCCCAGTGGATGTGTTAGGTATCCCAGCTTTGCCCTGCTCGTATCCTGTTCATCTTCTGCCATCACATCGGCTCCCATCACGTCTCCTCGCATCACATCAGTACCAGCCTCGTCTCCTGTCATCACCTTGGCAGCTTCCTCATCCCCTGCAGGTCACCACCAGGCCAACGTTCGACTCCCCAGTTGCTGTCAGGCCAGGTTGGGTCGACCCAGAAGATGCCTCGCCGGAGCACTTAGATTGGGGCCCTTTGGGCCTTGCCCTAAGTCCCACTCTGTGAACCCCAGCCTCAGCACAAAGTCCACACCAATCTGATCCTGCTGCAGTCAGCGGTGTCAGCTGTGGCCCTGAAGAAGGGTTGCCTGAGTCTCTATCTCAGCTGGGGATACGGGGGCATACTGTGTGTGACGGCTGCCCCAACTCTCGTTTGCCTGATGTTGCCCGTTTGCCCGGTTGCCCGCTCATTCAACTCTCCTGCTGATGCCTGCAAGAGAGAACCCATGGAGCCCTCCTGCTCCTGCCCTGCAGTTCCCTCTGTGCCCTCTAGCCCTGCAGGCCCTCAATGGCCCTTAGGCCCTGCAGTCCTGAGGGGCCCCGGAAGGTCTGCGTTCCAGGGTCACCCCCCAGCTCCCCGGGGTCTGGAAGACTTCCCAGACATTCTCCATTCCCTCTGGTCATGCCTTGACTCCTGTCCCAGTTCCCTGTCCTGCCTTGATCTTGTCCTGGCCTGTGTCCCCTGTAGCCCTCCCCTATGTTTCCGTCCCTGCCACTGTGGTCCCTCTAGCTGTCTGCCCTGTCCTGGTGTGTATCTTGTTGGGTGCCCTCTCTGCCGTCCCTGATTTTGCTTTGGTCAATTCCGTGCCCCTAGTCATGTAATCTGTCTGGTGCTGTGTCCTGGGTCTTGTCCGTCTGGTGTTCCCATGCTTGTTGTGTTGCTAAACTAAAAGAAATGACAAAAACAACATTGTAGTACTGCATTTGTTTCTGTTTTAGGAAACTTTCAGCTTTCCAGTTTGTCCCTCTGATGCCTGGTCCATTTTCCCTGGTGCTTGGCTCTGTCCCACGTTTGGATTGTTTCATCTGTGTGGCCGTGTTCAGTGTTGGTCTTTCCTGTTGTCCTTCTGGTCCCTGGTCCGGCCCCTGCCTGTTCCGTGTCCATTGTTGTGCAGTGTGTCCTGTCCTGTCTGGTGGCTCAGCCCCTCTGATCTTGTGCGGTGCCTGTCCCATGTACCCTATTGTTCCTGCTGTGCCCCGTGCCATCTGGTGTCTTGTCTGTCCCCAGCCTTGTGAGTCCACCCCTGGGTATGGTCCCCTTGGTCCCCTCCTCTCTTCCTCCTCTGTAGGAAGAGCTTCGTACTGTTACGTCCTGCCTGTCATGTCCACCTGACCTTCCTGTCTCCTCCCTAACATGGCCTTGATAAGGCATGCCTGTTGCTTGTTATCCCTCATTAGTCTTTATATTTAGGTACCTGTTTGTCTCATCAGCTGAAGTCCAGTCATTGACGTCGCTCCTCCTGTCTGCCCGTGTCCTTCCCCATATGAGTCTTCTCATTTTGACCCCTTACAGTCTCGTTTGTTTTCTTGCCCCCATTCAGTTAAAAAAAAGCCCCTTCTTGTTCACCAACAGACTGCCCGTGAGTCCTTCACCCCACATGGCGCGACAGACAATATTAATGGAATACAAAGAAAGTAGAATCTCAAAACATACTTTATTTGTTTTTATTAAACACCGTACATGCGCCAGTGTGAAGCTGTCAAAAATCCAACTAATTAAAAAAATGATAAAATGAAAAACAATCACACACATGAATGGATGCGTAACCTGACTAGGAGGTGCTACTGACTGGGTGTGGGAGAGAGGGGTGTTTGCTGGCTCTGTAACACTGTAAAGGCTGCTTGCCCAGTTCGGTCATCTACATTAGTTCAAGTAGTTCTCTCTTTACCTCTGGTGCTGCTAACATTGAATACTGAGAAAGTTTAAATATCAGCTGACAGTATTGGCAAAGACTGACACCAAATGCCAGTATCTTGATTTTCAACAAATGTTGGCCAGTACTAATACGTTAAGCAATTTGTTGTGCATCTCTAATTCTAACCTTAGTTTTTATTTTGCTAGCTAGTTAGCTACCTCAATGTTTTAGATTATCATAAACCGTTAAAGAGAGAATTATGTGCTACAAAACAGGGGACACCTTCCCAAAAGTGTCACAGTGCAAAAATGAAGCAGCAAATCCTTTACGAATAGTAATTGTCACACCCAGGTTGTGCCGATCATCTTGTTCCACGCCCCCGTCAATACCCTCGTGTGGATTCCCAGTGTTTACCAGCTGTTTCAAGTTGTCTTCGTTAGTTCGGTGTATTTAAGTCCACGTCAGAGTTTGTTTCCCTAGTTATGTCATTGTAGTGTTGTGTGCTGTTGTGGTCGCTCTGTTCTGTATGCCCCCATCGCTCCCTTATTAAATCCCTTCTTACCCCACTCGTCATCTCCTGCGTCTGCTTCCCCGGTTTGCACCTTACTCTGCATGACAGTAATGAACTTTCCCCTGTAGTCCCACATTTCAAAAATTCACATGCCGGGGTCTGTAGCATGTGAAGGTGAAAGCGCACAACCCAGAAGAAGGATTATCTTTATTTCACTACCAAAAATTGTTCCTGACATTATATATTGGTGCATTGAATCGCCACCTTAATAATCAATTAACCATGATGCATCAATGAATCTTTACACTCCTAGGTTGATTAATTTTCTATGTGTAGTGCCAACCAGGCATATTACTGCAGAAAATCAATGTGCCATTTCGTAATCTGTAATTCTAACCTAAGTAAGGCTTGATGCACAGTAACCTTTGCATTGTATGATTTCAAATATAAAGCTGCAGAGGGGGAAAAAAACACAAAAAAAGTCAAAAATACATGAGATCACCCACAAATATTTCAGTGATAACTTTGCATGGATTCTTTAGCTGAAACTTTTCAGAACTTTTACTTATTGTCACATTATGGAATAAATGGAGAATTTCAAACTAAGAGCTAGCTTATGGTCTTAGAAACAAACAATTTTTAAATTAACGAGAGTGGCTTGGGTTGTATCTAAGCAAAATATTTGTTCATTGGTGGAAAAAAGTAGTTCTACTAATAAATGCATTTTCTGCACTTTTTCCACCATCATTGCTACGAAATACTCCCCACAACAGCATCCTGTTTATGGATGAGGAACTGAGGGCTGAGCTTTAGAGTGCTACCTGAGGTCATGCATATTCATTTAGCTACTAAGCCAACAGATTTAGAGTAAAGGTACCTTGCCTCAAGGTAGCACAAAAGAGCTGCACTGGGGACTCAGTCAGGCAAGTCTGAGGTCTTTAACTCCCATAATACCTACAGCCCTGTGGTTTAATTTGATTAATCACTGTATCCACCAAGAGACCTCCGCAAGTACACTCTCACTAACTGCCTGAGGATAGCAAATTGGAGAACGTTAACCAATATCCCTAACCAAGTTCAAAGATTGCTTACAAATTTTTCTGTAACATTTAAATAGGACTAATGCACCATGAGAGGGCTGTCGGACATCGACGGAATGGAACCAGCCGGTGGCACCCCCACCTATACGCCAAACACGCACACTGCGTACCCTAGATATACCACAAGATTGGATCACCTCCCAAGTCTGCTTATTATAAACAACTTTAGGCTTATGTTTCTGTAAAATCGCTGCAAGACAATGGCAAACCTGGCCTGTGGGTGTCCAATATGTCCTGTGAAATGGGGAAACTCACATACATACAAAATACAAGTACAAAATGAAACAGAACAGGGAGTTTGAGGCAACAGGGACCAGAAGAGTCCATCCTCCACTGCTGATCCTTCAGGCTGAGATTCATTCTTATAACCGGAGCATAAAAATGCAAAACCAGAGCTGGGTTAGTGTTCTGGTCAAATAAAAACTGTTGAATTGCATGTAGTCAGATTATTAAGTACACCTAACTTAAAGCAAAGCAGATGGGTTAATTAAACTTGTTAACTTGATTTGAAAAAACTTTATTCATTTGTGTCTTACCAATTGAAGCAATTTTTTTAATTCTCTTCCTTCAGTGTGCATAAAATGAGCTAGTGACCAATAAACACAATTATTTTTGTGTATATCTGTTCAAAGTTCATTGTTTCTTTTGAAATGTGTTTAAAATCCTGGATGCTAGCCCTCCATCCCTGGGTTCAGTGCAAGTAAGTTGGGTAGATATTGACAACTTAGTGTTATACTTTCGTTCTGGCTTCAAAAGCAATTCAAATATGTGTGAAATGTAAAAAAATACTGAATCTGCTGGTACAACAGCACCAAAAAATCATTACTATTAATCATTACTATTAAGAAAACGTAGGTATCAAGGTATCATGGTGACTGTGCAGTGTTCCCTCTTGGTGTCTGTTGTGCCCTTTTGACTTCATTCTCAATTATTTTGAGTTTAAATCTCAAAATATTTCAACATTAGGCTATAACCGAAATGTTATGACTTTATTCTCAAACTCCATTGGCCTATTGCTTTATTTTTATGAATGCCCTGAAATGCAATCATACAGAATGAGGGTCCAAATAAAGAGCGAAAGCATCAGTTCTGTGGAAGCACTTCAGATTAAAAGTGAATGAGAATGCTGATGTCTGTCAGTATTGCAAAGCAGAACTTATATCACCAGTAGAGCATGACTGCAATGCAAATACATCTTAAAAGAAGACATTCAGGTTTGATGCAATTACCCAATAATGCGAGTTTACCCATAGATATGTGCCATTTAGCCTCTCAAAGTAGCCTAGCCTGTCCTTGTCATCACTTTGACTTAACTGATTTTGCTTATTGTGATTCCTGTATGTCATAATAATCGCTGCTTAAACAAAGGTTACCTTGTCATTTATATGGTATATAATAACCAATTAACATGAATTATTTTTGTCAACATATTGCATATTTTGAATAGGGCTGATCAAGACTAGAAAAAGATCACATCTCTATATTTAGAAGTTATAAAATAACTCTATAGCCATGTAGACCTTATCTGCCTTACTACAGTCTACCAACAGTCTATCAAATAACTTGTGTGTCGAGAGTTGTGCCAACAGGTACAAAGCAGTGCCGACAAATCACTTGCTTTTGCCATTGTCACTATAAAACACAAAATATTTCCATGCAGCTGAAAACAAATGACTTTTTGTGACCAGTTCTTGTTCGCCTTTCTTGTCACACCCAGATTGTGCCGATCATCCTGTGCCGCGCCCCCCTCGTTACCCTTGTGTGGATTCCCAGTGTTTACCAGCTTTTTCGAGTTGTCTTCGCTAGTTTGGTGTATTTAAGTCCACATCAGAGTTTGTTTCCCTAGTTCTGTCATTGTAGTGTTATGTTCAGTCTGTTCCTGATGCCCCTTCGCTTCCCTATTAAACCCCTTTTTGCCCCAGCTTCTACGTCTTTTGCCTGCTTCCCTGGTCCGTGCCGTGTAGCACATGACATTTCTCCTCTTCACTCATTTTTTCCTTATTTTCTCACAAATGTGCCACACAGTCTATGAATCAGTGTAACAAAAAGGACGAAAATTATATGGCTGTCTTGGAGATCACATGCAGTGCTCATGCAAAAGCAGCGGCGGAACTTCTTGCCACCTACCCACTTAATGCCTGAATCATATGTTCTTTCTGCCAAATGGGAGGGCGCTGTGATTAGCAGCAACTCTAGTTTCAAGTTCACTGGTTGTGCTGCTTTTGCTAAGTTCACACTACATGATTTTAGCCCCGATTTTCCGCTTGCTAACAGTTTTTGGAGATCGCCGACAATTGATTACAGTGTTTCAACAGTTTGTCACTAGACAACCTTGACACTAGAATTGTGATTTCAACATAGTTGGAGACCAGACAGACTCATCAGCGATTCCTTCAAGTGAAAGATCTTGTAGTGTGTGACCCCCTGTTGCTGATCAGTCATGTAGTGTGTAAAACACAATGACTTCAAGACTACTGTTTAGAAGACGACAAGTCGTGTACTGTGAACAGTACAGTGATCTGACTACATTAAAAGTCATGTAGCGTGAACTCAGCAGTTTACACCTGAGATAGTTAGCTATGGTATAGTATAGTAGCATAAAAATCTTCAGAGATAAATGTTACTCATGCACAAGATAAAGTTCCATTCTTCCATTCTCTTTTCCAGATGATTATGATCAATAATATATCACATGCACATTTGCCAGTGTTTACAGCCTGGTAATAACTTTCAGTCATAACTGGGAAACAGATGCACTTGTACTTCTTGCAAGTTATGCAGATTGTAGCTGTTGTCCATAAAACTGCTTCACACAGCAGTGCCAGCTTTTCCGTTTTATCGTATTGCTGTTGAATTTGACACTTTTTCCTTCTTGCTGCATATTCCTCAACATTTCCCCCATGGAGCAAAAGAAGGGCTCTGGGCTGGAATATTGTAAATGTTGGTAAGTAAATAAATAGTGGGGGGAAAAATCATCGATAAAAACTGGTAAACTTGGGATGTGCAAAACCAGCCACGCAAGAATAGCTTGCCCTAAAATCGGAAGAAGCGCAATTATGGCAGATGTAGCAACTAGGATTTAACAGACCACTGGAGCAAGGTATTAAGGAGACAGGGTTAAATGTTGTTCTTGGAAATCAGAAATGCTGCTGAACTATGGCTAGGATCCCAAAACTTTTTTTAAGCTCTACAAGTTAGGACTGCTATTTGAAATACACATATAATGTCACAAACTAGAAATTAAAATATTGCATATAGATAAATGAACACTTTGAATTAATGCCGTATTGCGACTAATCTTCATTGCAAGTCCACCGGATTTCCTCAACCCAGAGACAATACTTTCTCTATTACCTAATATTGGCTCCAATACCTATTGAACAACTAACTCTTGTCCTTTTTTTAATCTCCTTTTCACCGCAGTGGAGTCTCTTGGTGCAGAATCCTAATTAGACAAAGTGCCCCTAATGAGCTTAACAGTGCCTTTCATTACACTGGGCTTCATAAGCCATTTAGATACTGCACTGAGATGTGGCCCTTTAATTGCTGGCTCTGTTTGCAAGAGTATTCCCATTATTTTACACTCATAGGTTTGTGTTGTAAGGGATACCAACAGTGCTCAGTCCCCTACTTAAAATCCACGTAAAATTTACGTTTAAAAGCAATAGTAAAATGCTGCACAAAATGATCTCGGTAATAAGGTGCGGAATCAAAGCATTTCATGTGGGCAGTTAAAGGGAAATAATGCAGTTTTTAATTAGCTGCCGAGTGAAAAAAAGTAAATGAATAAAGATTATAGAAAAAAATATAATGCAGGTAAAAATGTTGACTTTAAATTAGTCTTTACGATTATATACCTATTGCAGACTTAGAGCAGTGGTTCTTTACCAAAGCTTCAGCCATGCAACATTTTTGTTGTTTGTTCAGCCACCTGTTGACCTGATTTTACTTGTCAGCTAACCCTAATGCCCTTGATTCCCTAACTGAGGTACGCAGGTGGTGGCCTGGCTGCGATGGACCCTGACACCTGGGTTGGGAGCAGCCACTGCTGTCACAAAATGCACAGAGCTGATTGCATCTGAAGTGCACACTCTTCATTTGGTTTGTTTCCCACTTTGGAAGAGTAGGGATTCTACTAGTTTCTCAACACCATGCTTTTTTCCAGTGCTGTCTCCAGCTTGACGTGTGACACGTCTCTGCTTGCAGTTGACAGCTAAACTATCACCTCCAGTATCAGTCCCCATTCTGTCACACTGTACCACAAATTCAGCCCCACTAAAGGCCCCAGGGCTCTTATTTTGCTGTTCCTCTCAATGCCTGTGACAGAATAAGTCTGAAAGACAAAACAGACCTGCTCTGTCTTTGATTCTGTCCATCAGTAAGCAAACTTGCTGAACAGATAAGAGATATTTTCAGCAGATACAGTTGTCTTGGTAGAGTGTTGGTATTAATGTGGAATTCTGATATGATGATGGTTACATTTGGAAATATTCAAGCCAAATGTCTGCTTCCAAGCTTTGGGCAAATGGGGGTGGGCACTGGTTCCATCAGAGAACATATACTGTATGTATTTCACAAGATGGAGCTCAAAACTAGTGTGAGGCATTTTACTACAGTCAAGCACGGCATGTCCACACTAACTCCAAGAATTCATGCTATTCTTGTGAGTTATGACCAAAACAGTGCAATTAACAATTGTTTTAATTGAACGTTAATTGAATGCAGTTGGGAATTGCTACTTTGCTGATTTAATTCAATTGGATCTGTATATTGATTCATCATATGTGGGGTATAGTCTGCAATTTCTGGTCACACCTATCTTTGTCATTCTTCGTGTCCCATTTTCCGTTGCTTGATTTCAAATCAAATCTAGGATTTCTTCCTTAAAGACATTTCTGTAGTAGATGGAAAATTTGTCCGGATTCCTCACTAACCATGCCAAGAAAGGTGTCTATGATTGGGAAGAAGTGACACCGTCTCTTTCACTTTACCACCTGACATGGCAAAGAGGTTATATCCATGGCAACAGAAATTCTGACTTGGCAGTCTAGTTTTCTCAGTGGTCCAATGGCTATACGACCATAAACGTAGAAAGACAACATGCAGCTGGTCTGGACCTATGCAATGATATTTCGGATTTGCCTCTAAAATCATTTAATGCTGGACCATCGTCTTCTACACTAGTACATTTTCATTCAATGATGTCAGTGCCCTACAGTTATCAGGGACCTGTACAGTACGTATGGTCAGTGGTAGTGAAGGAGTCATGTTCGCTTGCCTGTTTCTTCTTACCAGGCCTTCACTTACATTTCTGCTCCCTGTTGAACTTCACTGTTGGTATTTATTTTACCATTGATCTGATCACCTCTGCCCCACTCTTAGCTGCCTATGCTGCCAGTACCTGCGTATCAGCCGGCGGAGGAGCTTGGTGAGGTGAACGTCTGACAGTGAAACACCAGCACAGTGCAGTACCAGTCTCGGGAGGACCATGTGACCATTTCGGGGTTCTCAGTGTCCTCATCCACCCAGTCACCAGGGCAATGGCAAACGGGGTAAGATTAAAGGTTGCTGCACGGCAGCTCTCTTGTGAGTGCTGCAGATTACTGACCCTGAATGAGATGATAAACCTGACAGAAGCGTTGGTGGGATGGGAAAGGCGCACTTCTACAGTACAATATCTCTCTTGCTATTTGTATGGACAGTCTGTGTTTCTTTGACAGATAAGAGTAGGATCATGATGTTGTCTTTTGCAGACTATTCTCTTTATGAAGGACTGAGGGTAGTCTTAGGTGTGACAGCTAGCTATCTGCCCTAGAGCCCTGCCTAGTAAACTTGCATCTTATTTACTGGGCTCAGACTTTTATGAGTTTAAATTTCCACCCATTAGTCGGTTGTCTCAGTTTCGTTGCATATATCATTTAATATAGCTTTGTGTTTTATTCAGATCTTTTTCCTTAAGAATCTTGCTCAGGGGTGGTAGAGCAGGAGCCCTAATATGACTCAACACAGAATTCCTCATGTGACAAATCTGCCTCCAGAACTGTTGTCATGTGCCTCTTCCACACCCAGAGCTGCTGTACAGCTCTGACACTCTGCAAAGCTGTTCCACTCCAGTCTTGAATCCTTTTTATGTGTGATAAAGTGTATGCAAGTTCTTGAGTTTGCAGGGCCCTTTAGGAAGGCAGTTATACAGCCTGAATATGGTTTGCAGATGGTTGTAAGTCTTCAGTAGATACAGGTATATTTTGAATGTCATTGAGGTTCTTTATGGTTGGTTGCCTCAGTTACATCGTACATGATGAGTGTCGTTGCCCTCTTGCTGTCGGAGGAAGGTCATTCATTCCTGCAACCCAAAATCCTTTGCAGTCTCAGGTCAGCTAGCCTGGTGTGTTAGAGGGAACAGAAGAACAGCTCTCTCTTCTCCCTCTCTATGTATTTTGCAGCTTTTGTTTGGTCTCTTTATAAAGAGTTTAGTTATTTAGTTATATTTCTTTTTCTGTGTCAACACTGTTGAGCTTTCAATTCCCAAAAAACATGATACTAACCTCCCACTAAGGAAATATTTATTCATGCCATAACCACTTAATACTAATTTCTAATCCTATGGATCACTGACAGCATACCTCCCCATCCTAAAGTACACACCAGCTGAGTAACGGAAGCTGACGTAACCTTATAAGACTCCCTCCTACTGCAGAGAAATACTCTTTTTTGGTGTATTTCACAATAACTATACACTGTTCTAGTTAGAGATCTACTTTTTCCCCTTAATGTCAAATTTTATTATATGGTCATTATTATTCTTCCCCGAGCCAAACTGTATTCTGAAGCCATTGTGACCATTGTGTCTAAGTCTTTATTCAACACATTACTGTATTTATGTAATCATATTAACCAATGGTGTCATTATCTTTAACTGCAACATAATAGCTATACTCATGTTATATATTCATGTTATATATTGGATATAATCATCTTGTAAGGTGGGGACAAAAACCTAAATAATTAAAATGATATGATCTTTACAAGCTAGTTACATGCAATAAATCATTACAAAAAATATAACACACCCCCCCCCCCCCATTATTCTGAAAAATGGTTCACGTGTATTCACATGAATGACATTAAAATTAACAGATATTAAGGGATTAAGTAACAGACATCACCAGTCTTCAGTCAACGATAATGCAAACATTTTTAAATTAAACTGCATCACACAATACTGAGAAATAGTATTTAAATGCTAAATGAAATATCGATCATTGATCTGGGTAAAATCTCAGCAAACAAATGACAGAATAGACATGCGCCACATTGGTCTGGCCTAGCATGTACTTTTGGGAACAAAGATATTGCACCATGCAATAAGTATAGTGCAGGTTTGTCCGGGACTCTGTCCACAGCCATATACTGAATGTTCCATAAAGGAAAATGACACCTAATGTGCTGCAGCTATGAATTCCCTTCTCTAAAAACTATTTCCCTAAAAAGACGCAGTATTGTATTCCCCTGGAATATAAAACTTTATTATTATTCACCTAGGTGACACATCAGCAGGAGAGTGCATTTAAGATGCCATTTTCTGTCATCTTGCAGAATCCAGGTCTGCTGTTTACGTCACAATCCGTTTCCCCAGGGCAGCTACTGGGGAGAAGCTTAACATGTCTCTGAAATAAAGCCAACACATAATTTGAGTCAAAAACACACTTGGTATTATGCTTTTACATTGCATCTTATCTCCGAATACCTTCAAATTAATTAGATATGAATATTGTGGTAATTTGTTTTATTTTTTATGTACAGAAAATGTTATCTCTGGTATCAGCCAAGCTTGTTTGTTTCTTTTGATAATGCAAACACGGTAAGTGGTAACTAATGGATTTTGCATAGAAAAATTAGACCCGTTAGACAAAATGATATAATTTAATGTTCTTATTTTGTTATTTTGGTCACATACAATGCTAGCAGCTATGTAAGTAATGCAGCTCCATGCCTTGTCCACATATGAAGACAGAGTATAATATTCTGAGTATAATATTCCAGCATTTTGCAAATGTAACAGTCTATCATACGGGACTTATTTAATGAGGTCCGGACTGATCACCCTGAAGTCTCCCATGTGAGTGGTTTAACACAACACAGTACCAATCCGTGAAGGAGGAGTCAGGAATACAGTCTATCTGCCAGGGCACGGCATTGAGCTAAACAGCCTGTACCAGTCTGTCATACTCCATGAGCCAGCATCCCTGTGGAGCTGAAGGTAGGAGTAACCAGCAGAGTGATGCTGAGAGGTGATGTCATGCCTGCGTTGACAGATAGATAGTTGGTTATTCTCTGACAATGGATTTACCTGCATAATAGCAGAGGAATGGTGACCCACATTAGTTATTTTTCATTTCTTTGCAATGGACACAGTTCAGATGTAACACGGAAAATCCAGGTGAAGAGGGTCATGTACTTTTACCAAAGTGAATTCAGTCTTAGTCTTCAAAGGTATATTTTTTCTTGCCATTCCAAATTCCGTAGCTTCGCTCACTGCATACTCATGGTCTGAAGACCAATACTGTAATTTAATAAATGATTATACCCTGAGGTTTTCAAAAGCCTTTCCGTTTTATGACGTAGCGGTTTTGGTTTGACACTTCGGTGACCATGTCTGCCCAACACACAGTGATTACAGCTCTTAACCCTGAATTTAATCCGGAGAGGTTACTACCGAACTTAAACACATTGGCTAGTTTTGACTGATAAAACCTGAGCATGCAAATTTGAAGTACACTACACATTAATGGATGTACAGTGTTTTAGTGGGTGAGTACGATACTGTTGTAGGTCATTGTTAGCAGCCAGATATTTCTGGAGCTTAATTATATAATTAATACACAATAAAAAATAAAATACCCCCAAAAAAATCCTGTTTATCTTATTTCACATAAAAAACATGACTGGATATTCTTCAAATAAAATATATTTAAAAATTTCTTTAAAATCTTCCCTTTATGAAAGGTGCAAAATATATATATATTACCAAAGTTTGTGCATTTTTGTGCAGGTCATGTATGAACCTTTGGCATTCTCATGTCCTAAAACATATATTTTCTAAATTCCATCATCCACCAGATATAAGAAAAGAGACTTTATTTATAATATATTTATAGTTGTACACAAGTAAAATAAAATGCATATCTATACTTGAATTGCAGTCTCAGTGAACAAATCGACAGCATTCTTCATGAAATGCTACCCGTAACCACAGTCCAACGAAAAACATAACTCATGTCCAGGGGGAACAGACACCTTCTTTACTATGATACTTATAAACATAAAAAAGCATTAAACAAATGCATTAATAAAAAAATGAAAAGCAAAAAAGAATAACAAACAAAAGAAGAGAGGATGAAGGGGACATCGCCTCAATTCTGGGCTTCTCCCTCCCCGGGGGGGGGGGGGGGGGGGGGGGGGGGGGGGGGGGGGGGGGGGGGGGGGGGGGG
>JAODLD010000046.1:30819230-30837616 GCA_026781065.1 Mormyrops boulengeri | reverse complement strand
CCCCCCCCCCCCCCCCCCCCCCCCCCCCCCCCCCCCCCCCCCCCCCCCCCCCCCCCCCCCCCCCCCCCCCCGCGATTATATAGAGGCATGTTCCCTCAAACCAGGGGTGTCCGGAGACACAGGATCATATGGAGAGTGATGCTTAATGGCATCTGTGCTGAGTCAGTCCAGCGTGTGGCTTCCGAAAGCAGCTGCGCTATTTACCGCTATTTACTGCTGAACTCCAGGGGGCCACCGGCTCCACGGCAAAGATCGCGGTGTTACCCACCCCTTCACAACCTTCCCTTTCAGCATCCAGATAAAGAGCGCCGTTATATCAGCCGCTAACAGATCTGTCACTGTTTTAGTTAGCAGGATCCCCTCTATCCGCCGACGTGTGTGTGTGTGTGTGTGTGTGTGCATGTGCGTGTGTGTGGTGGGGGCTACACCCAGGCGGTTCATGAAGAGTTGGCCAAACGCTAGGGAGACAAATCTGTCTCGGAAGAGTTCCTCCTTGTCTATGTGGGGGACACTGGACCAGCACAGCATACAGTAAGAACTGCTGCATCACCTCCCATATTTAGAAAGCTTTTTTTGGATGCGAAGTGTCACACTTCCCTGGGCAGCATGTGCGTGTAGCGCATTTTTAACCTGCATCTGTTGTCCCACCAATCTGTTCGTTAGCACGTTTACTGTATCCTGCGCCTTAAGCTGAGCGCAGCCCCTTGACACTCCTTGGCTACATCCCTACCTCCGGGGCTGGTTCATGGCTGGCATGTCTGTCCTTTGCATATCGATTGTCTATTTATACTGTGCTCAGCTAAATGCTGTGCACTGAAGTGGTGCTCTGTATATAAAAACACTCGGCATTAATTAAATATTACAGCATCCAGGAGCCCTTCTTAAAACGGTCGACAGGCTTGGCTTCCCGTTTTCCACTGTTTCACTTTATTCTGCTACACAGAAAATGTGCTTCCGTTTCAGTAGGATTTTTAAGAGTGCTGCACAGTTCCTGTGCATAAAACATCAGGCCTGACACACAAATACAAGGCATTGTTGTTCGCGCTTAACAGTGGGTATTTCATTGGCTGCGGTCAGCCTCAGTTACACGGCAAAGTGTCAGCTGTAAATCAGAATCCACAGCAGAGCGGTAGCGCTGACGCAATTTTACCCCTCTCTGCTGTGGACTGCTCATTAGCGCCTCACAGCTACACTGCTAACCACGGCAGCTGAAGCGCAGCTTACCATCCGCGGAGGCGAGGCCATACTGGGCTGATGAAAGTACTGTCACCTGTGAATGTCAACGAACTCTGAAATGCCATGAAAATGCTTATTACACACGCACACACACACACATATGCACACACACACACACACACACACATATATATATATATATATAAAGCACACACACACAGCTGGGTAGGACAGCATTAGTTTGAATACTAAAGCATGGCAGATATTTAGCAGAAATAATTTAGAAATTCAAATGAATACCGAAGTCCTACTAAACACATGCATGTAACCAAATACACACGCTGTTCAATATTCAGATGATTTAAGAGCCCTCTAAGCTTCCATCTTGGTTCCGTGCTTCGTGCAGGAATTATATTTTTAAAAAGCTGAAGTCTGCCCCCTAGTGGTCATGCTTGTGCCACCGACACCAGGGCCAGGCAGTCAGACGCCTTGGCTGGCTTTCGAGAATGTTGTACACGACGAGCAGATATTGCCACAGTGCTATTCCCACTACCGTCAGTCTCTCCCTCCAGATGGATTAACAGTTGTCATCTACATCAACAGTAATCTACAGTAATATGAAAACAGCCTTTCATTTGAATATATATATATATATATATATATATATAAATAATTCAGTTAAAAATGGAAGCGGATATTCCCCGTAAATTTGCCCTGTGACAGGGGTATAATTTCACTACTGATTTGTATATATATAGTATATATTTTTTTCACAGGATCGACGCATATGTATTAAGCTATTGACCCTGCTTTGTGTGATTTTGGCAACAAAGACAAATCGATACCAGCTTTTGAATGCAGATATTTGCATAAAAACAAGAGTCAGATACCAGAAGTAAAATAATTTAATTAAGGACAAGGAGGAGACTTTGAAATCACTTCTCTGCATTACAGCTTTTCTCATAAGAGTTATAATATCTGCTGAAAGAAAGAGAGGCTTCCTCATCCTGCCATGGCAGGAATATCCATGATTATCCATCCCCTATCCTGGTCCGGAACAGGGAAATAATGAAGGGTCATATGAGACAGTGTGGGTGGCCTTTGGTGTCTCTCTGTGTGCATGTGTGCATGGAGACTGTCATCGTGTTTGTACCAGAAACATCCAGACCTCATTACAGTCTGCTATAGAGGAAAATCCAGTACCTTCCACCGCCTCTCTGTCTGTCTCGCCGCTGCATCCCTGATTCTTACTTATTTATTTATCTATCTCTTTATTTATTCATTTAAAACAGACATAATATCCCTCAGACCTACTCAAGCTCTGTAATCAGTCTCCGCTTTTATCGCAAGCCCAGCCTTGAAATGTCCAGAAGACGGTAATTAAAACTTCAATGAGTACATTCAGTTTTCCTGAGTGTATAACATGATTTGATGGTATAACTGACTCCTTACAGTAACTGCTGAGGCAACATATCCAGGGAAGAAGCAGAGAGATGGTAAAGTAAATGAGAAAACGGGAAAGGCTTTTCTTGGCATGTTTCTGCGTTGAGGGAATCCCAGCGCTCTTGATCATAATGCCTTCGTGCCATACTGTAGCTAAGATCTGGAAGTATTCTGGAGTTTTTTTGTGGCTCTTAACTGCTGCAGAGTGTTTGGGGTGACACAGTAGGGAGGCCCTGTTGTCTCACATCTTCAGGAGAAGGTGTTTGAATTCTCTCCTGGTCTGTAACTGTAATATCATGTGTGTGGAGGTTGAATGCTTTCCTGCATGAAATCTCTAAACTCAGGTTTTTTCTTGCGGTACAAAAGGCATGCATTTTGCCGAATTGGTGTCTGCAAATTGCCCATGGTGTGTGTGTATATGCATGTGTGTATGCGTGTGTGTATACATGCGCGTGTGTGTACGTGTGTATGCGCGTGTGTGCGTGCGTGTGTGCATGTGTATATCTGTGTGTGTGTGTGCATGCATGTGTCTGTGTGCGTGTTCATACGTGTGTGTCTGTTTATATGTGTGTGAGTGCGTGTGCGTGCGTGCATGTGTGTGTGTTTGTATGTGTGTGTCTGTTTATATGTGTGTGAGTGCGTGTGCGTGCGTGCATGTGTGTGTGTGTGTGTGTGTGTTTGTATGTGTGTGTTCTAATCAGCTGCCACCGCATCTAAGGAGCTTCCTGATTTGTGCTCCCAGCTCCCTGTGACCCTGTATTGGATACATATTCGGAAGATGGATGGACTGAGATCTTCTAGGTTTGTCAGGAATATGGTTAAAATATCAACAACTATCCAGAGCTCAGGACTTAGGGTAACATTGCTCAGTACTGTTAACCGAATAACTACCAGCTTTAACCAAAGGGAAACCAATAAATGACTTATGATTAAAACCAAGCATGAATAATTTCACCCAGCCTGATTTCTCCCAACTCAGCTCACTATTAAAGAAACTGTCCTTTAAAACACCTAACATTGTTCCTCAAGTGACCACAACATGCATTTTGAGCTAAAAGTCTCTCAGAAGTATAAATAATTCAGCGTTCAGTAGTTTCCGCTTCAGTTAATGTCCATCTTCACGGACTACGGCCTTCAACACTGTGGAGTTTCAGTCTCCATCCCCCACCATCCATTACCTGCTGCTGAAACATAATATGGACAAGATGTGCGGTCGGGCACGGATATGATATGTGGATTTATGTAAGCCAGCCATTGCTCAGTGACGCCTGCCAGCAGATGGCGCTCTGCCAGTTTTAATGCCCCATGCCAAGTATTGTCATTGATGCAGTAACAATGTCAGCATGTTTTGGGTTTTCAGCTCTCAGGACAGGCCGGGGGGGCGGGGGGTGGGTAAGGCTCCTGCTCTACACGGCTGGTCCACCTGAAGACCTAAACTGAGAAGCTCCATGAAGCGTCCTACCCAAAGAGGCAGTATTCCCAGCTGCCAACCTCACAGCATCTTCTCCATTAGTCAAATGGACTGACTAGGGGTAAACAAACAACCTTTCACATAGTGGCTTCCTGGAGCCAGGCTTTGTGTGAGGACCATCACAATATCACCCTGGGTTTCTCACATGGAGCATTTACACCTTTGTCTAACAAAGGGCTTCCTTTCGGCAGATACGTCTGCTTCACTGAAGATGCAATTCCTCCATACAGTGCAATACTGTAGGTACAATAAGGAAAAATACATTGATATTAACTGGACCATGCCGTGTTCTCTTAACAAGCTTACAGGGGCTGCTTTGGAGGTTCAGATAATTACAGTTTAACAAGGAAGCAAACAGAAACTGACAGAAGCACCCTGTGATAGATAAACCCAGAGTGTAAACAAACGAGGCCTCTTTTAGCAGAGCAAATTAGCGGGGTGACACCGAGTCAGGCGGCAAGCGCTGCGGTCGGAGATGAGGGCTTCGCACATTAAATGCTCTCTGTCAAAGCGACATGAAGGCACAGCCTGCTGGAGAATGGGATCTGAGAGCATCGGGTGCTGGCTAGAGATTAGGAAAGAAATGCAGCTGATCTAACACATGTGTCATTTACTTGAAAATTAATAATTATTTCTTTAATTGAAAGAACATGAAAAATTGAAATCCGTCCATTCATCCAACTGTCCATGTATCCATTGATTTTCTGATTGCTTAACCAGGGCACGTTAATGCCCTAACAAACTATTCCGCATGGTGTTTTACATAATAGGTTATACTAGTGTAAAGGGTTTGTCCTTTAATGGAGATACTCAGCAATGCACGGCTCCAAACTGGTGCTTGACCGAAGTGTGATGCAAAGGTCACCAGCACCCAGAGTTGGAAGCGTCCCCCTGGGAGAGGGGGGCAGAGAAGGGAGGGGGAGGCAGCCTGCCACCCTAATTTCCTCTATTTATATAATTACGTGTAATAATCATCATCGAAAGCAAGAAGGCAGGCAAACAAAGCAAATCATTTCCCAAATACAGTTTGATTTTCATGCACTTCGTTGCGATTGTGCATTTTTTTTCTTTTCTTTGATAATCTGTATGTGTAGGCATAATGAGAGATTCTTCTCATTTAAATCCTGAGGAATTAAGTTTTACATTTTCTGGGTGATCGCGAATGAGCAGAAATGCTGAGTATTGTTAATGCCGGAGCACAGGTACTGGACGATGATAGGGTTACATTACTTTAATTTCATTCCCAAGTTTACCTGTGGCTGTTAGCAAAAGTCGAGAGCAGCCCCACAATATCAATAAAATGGGGTAAGCAGAAACACTGTCCCACAGACTGAGAGGAAAAAGTCAATACGCAGCTCCACACTGCCATAAATGAAATTTAACATGCGCCTATCTATAAATTCAGCAAAGGACTCGCTCTTATTTCACTGTTTCTTCAAGCACCATAAAAAGCATGTTTGTGGTTGAAGCTCAGGACTGCTGTTGATGTCTGGTGGACCTTGGAAAGTGAATATAGGGTGGGTCATCAGATTAATACTACACACTGATCTGAGATCAGTCTGCTCTAGGACCGGCTTTTGTCCTTCAAGCCCTGGGTTTGCTCCGAACCAAAAAAAGGACATACAGAACGACCCCAGCTACAATGAGATTTATATATCTGGACATTTTGTCTATTTATAGATACATATGACTTTTTGTCTGGCTAAGGAAAATTTGGGTAGAGAAGTATTCATAACTAACTATTTAAAGACCCACAATACCCAGATGTAAAATGCTCACAGAGTCCCTTTCCTGCCCCATCTCTCTGTCTTCCGTGTCAAAGGTGACCAGATGAGGGCTCCAACAGTTTGGATTCTTCCGGTAGAACCTTAGCTAAACTCCTGGACAAACACTCATCAGCATGTTGGCATGCTTCTTTCTACTCAATTTAATGTTTATACAACGTGTTTACAGTATTTAACTCCTGGCCTATTTCCAGAAATCGAGACAAAGGTCCTTGTTTTGTTTGGCACTCGTTGCTGAGCGAGAAGCCCTGATGCTGTAGCTCGACAATAACGTCGGACTGGTGAGCAGAACGCCAGGTAATCCGTGCGGATCATTCTTGGTAGACTTGACAAAGGTCAACCAGGTATTGATTCAGAAATGGTGGTGGTGTGTGGTTCTGCAGGCTAGGGCTTTGTGCCTCTGGTCAGAAGGTCACTGGTTCAGATCCTGTGGTCAGCAGATTCAGAGTAAGACCCTTAACCCCAGTTGCTCCAGGAACTGGTTGGCCCTGCTTTCTCAACTGAATGTCACTTTGGAAAGAAGCATCTGCTAAAATAAACATAATGGAAATGGGGATGACAAATTCTTAGAGACACAGATACACGCTGAAGGCTGAAGTTTGCAAAGATATTCATTCTGTTGAATGAATGAATTCATTCAGCTGTTGTTGCTGAAATATACAAAATGGCATTCCACTAACCTTGTGGTTTTGGGGTATTCGTGTGAAATAAAATCTTTGTATCCTCTGGCCCTGATAACCCAAGATATATGGCGCAGCTGGTGAGCAGTACCAAATGGCAGGCCATTTAAGACCCGTGTGCTTGAGATTAATGCGAGGGGGAAAGTGTTTCCATGTTAACCGAGAGTGCGAAGCCCCGGATTGCTCCTGTTTTTAATCAGCCTAAATAGGGCCATGCGAGGCAGTTCAGAGTGATGTGAAAGTGTATCGTTAGAGGACCGTGATAAACAGATGTCAGAGTTACAGCTGAGAGGCCTAGCAGGCCTGTAGATTCACATGCTAAAAGGGCTAGCAAGATGCTAACTGAGCTGAAAACGACATTACAAATTCCGGATAAAACTCATCTAGCTACCAATCCTGTGGTATGTGGTGCTTTCTATTACTAACACAAACCCAGATTTACAAATGGCTGTAAGTGAAATGGATAAAAAGTATCAATTAATAATTAAAAAATACTGGAGCTTCATCACCCCAACCAATCAGCGACAGGACTGCTGTAAAGGCACGGAGCCTTTCCATTTATGCCACAAATGAATCACCAAACCTTAACTGACCCTGACTCCGCCAGGATAGGTCTCTGTTTCATTTAATCAAAAGCCTTTCTTGCCATTCCAGGGTGAATAGGGCCTCTTTTGAAAACTTATCCTACCCTTTATATAATATATTCAACCGCCACGCATTTCATTGTGGAAGTTATATATAAGCCCCATCTGGGCAGAGCGAGTGATAGATCATAGATGTTTGTTTAATATCTTTGCCAATGTTTCAGTTGATGATTTCAATAAGTTTCCAGCTCTGTTCGCTTATTGGATGACAACCTACTTCCTCTTTGCTTTCTAGTCACAGATGGCAGATATTTTATTTAAATACCTGTGATAGGATTTTTGGTTACAACAGAATACAGAGTATGTTAAATTTTATGATAAAAGGAAGGTATTATATCAAAACAGTTTTTTTTAAGATGAAGCCATCTGGACCCAAATGTTGAAAAAGCTATTGGAATAAACGATATGCCTCTTTTGCGGAAGCGTTTTTCCGTGACAACAGTGACAGTTGTGTTGGAGGGAGAGGGGGGCCGGTGACACTCAGTTAATTGGGTGACGTGATTTTTGACATTGGCTTATGCCACAATATCATAAAAGGTCCGTGGTAATCATTTCGCTGACACACACACACACACACAGATACATGGTGGATTTATGTGCCTGTTTTCTGTCCTTCCTGTGGAAATATTTGACGGAAGGTCGTGGAAAACGTGAAACTCGATATCTGGAGGTAAGAGAGAGATGACCTAAATCATGCCACCCGGCCTCTGACGCCTCTTAGCTAAGGGTCTACCGGATGTCCTGTAATTCTTACACTACAGTCCCCTGTGAGGAACATTTTATTCAGTGTTTGTTTGTTGTCGATTATAGATGAAATGATGAAGGTCCTTTGATTGATTTAAAACCTTATTTTAGCAGCACTTTTTGTCACAGGGCAATATGACAGCAGCTTCATTCCTCCTGTTCGTTGTAAGATTAAATCGATCTTTACTGTTCTAAAAACAAAGCTTTAGTTATTCTATTATTTCTTAGCCCGCCAAATTCTGGATTTGCCAGCTTTCATCAAATGTATCGTACACTAAAGCCCTGCTCTTCTTATTGACCAGAGATCATAATACTGAACTTTATACGGCGACGGACACAGGAATCCAGATATAAATAACAGCATCATATATTACATTTAGTGAGGAATTTTGAAGACTTCTTTCATACACTTATGCCAAGCTAAGTTATGTTTTGTACAGAGGTGATGTGCAGCAGCTTTGCGTGTGTGTTCGGTGACGGACAGTTGACTTGCCCCGGGTGCACCTCAGCCCTGTGCTGGCCCCCGTCACGCTCGCCACTTAAAAGTGGTTAGAAGATTTGGTACACATTTTGTTCCCCCCCACAGTCAGCAAATTTTATCGTCGGACACCTGGGTGGCGAGGGTTGGCGTACCGATTTTCTTCAAATTAAATGTGGCTTCCCTAGCAGAGCCCAAGGTGACCTGCTCCACCCTCCCTGTAAGTTCCAGCTGTGAAAGCAACAACCTTCTCTGCTGATTCATCAGCAACTTAAACGAGGGACATGGGTCTGAGAAGTAGACTGGGATGGTAAAGAAAAACGGGTATTCGTCATGTTGTGGGGACATTTGGTGGTATACCTGGACCACACACACACAAACACACACACACACACACACACACACACACACACACACACTGAGGATAGGCTAAGAATACATTGGATATTGCCGCAAACATCTCTCAGACTATGAACACAGTATCCTTTCCTCTCCCAAAGTCACTGTCCTGGGTCACAGTCAGTCTGGAGTCTGTCCAATTTTTCCATTTCATGGTTGCCAGCTAATTTCAAAATTTAACATCATGCTCTCACCCCATGCTCGGAGACCCCACCCTTTCTGATGGCTCATGGTTTCCACCAAATTTTATGGGTTTATCACCCATCTCACTCCTTTCACTGCGACTAGGGTGACAGGTATATTGTTGTGGTCTGTGCCCCTGAGAATGAACTGTGTGGATCCACTGTTTTGATGAGTCAGGCATCTCTAATCCAGCCCCCTCCCCCAAGTCAACAGCTGTGTTAATGAACAGACAGAATGCCAAACACACATCATTTACCCCCTTTCTCTTTGTAATCCTGATACCCACGAAATGTGTGTAAGATTCTGGCATTGTTGATGTTGAGGAAAGTTAAGAGGGCTCACTGCAATTTTGACGTCTCCGTGGCGACGATGTTGAATATGCATTATAATTCACCCCCCCCATAAGGGTGACCACTTCCCCCTCTCATGGTCATCACATGGGATAATTATTCAATATAATATAATTATTCACCAACATCACATGGGATAATTATTCAAATTGTCCATATTTCTCAGTGCTTTTCACTGTGAACACGGGCAGGATCAGCCCAGGCCTCTCCCTGCCTGTCTGTCAGTGTAAAGACAATCCCACCTTTTATCCGTTACCCCCCAAAGCTTGTCTTTAATCCATGAGGCCTTTGATGTCTCAGTGTCCAGCTCACAAGGTCATAGGATCACGCTTTGTGCCGGCAGTCACGTAGCTTGCTGTCGAGAATCATCTCCTTCCCAGACTAACACCAGTAGTAACTGGCCGATTGCTGTGGGTGTCAGTAATAATAATTCAATTTGAGGATGGCGGGGGGCAGATAGGGTGAAGCCGTGGATGGATATCCCGTCGAGACGTGCCACAAATGTGCGTGTGCATGCTGTCCTCAGATCGGGGGATAAATTGTAAGCACGTCCTTTCAGTCCCCTTCTGGCACAACGTGGATGACTGTACCTTTATCGGCATCCATCAAAGCTCACATTACTGTGGTCAAAACAGACACAGATATGCATCACAGAACTGCTGTACTACAGAATAAGGAGCATAGTCACCACTACACCAAACTCACACACCCGTTATCCTGAGCTGCATTACACAGTCAAAATGACTGCTACTCTTATCTTAACCAGCTGGTCAGCTGTATTGCAGTTCTAGCCTGATATGTAGGAGGGACAGTCCTTTTGAATCTTCATAATCACATTCAATATGTATGAGGTTGATCCTATACATAATCCTTAGATGTATTACTGGTTACCTGTACAAAAGGGTGTACCTGGATGGATGCCAACCCCACATGTACACAATTAAATTTCAGAAGCCGCTAAATGAAACGTGTTTTTTGGCCGTTATTGTTACATGACGGCCTTTTGCTGCTTGTGCCTCCAGCAATATTTCACTCAGAGAAGGCATCTCCAGTGACTAAAGTAGGAACCTGACAAAGATGGATGAGTTAAGCAAGGAAGTAAGATGGTCATCCTAGGGGTGAGGCAAAGTCAAGAGACAAGGACATTGGTTCACTTGCTCACCTTATTACTGATAAGTAAAAGCCTCAGACCTAGACCACATGACCGAGACGCCCAAGCCTGCACTAGATCGTCAGCCTTCCCTAAACCCAAACCTGGGTTCGTTTTACTGTTTCCCCTCCATGACACCAAAACAGCTCTCCCGTGTTTCTCTTAGATCTCTTCCCAACCTTCTCCTCAAAATAAAGCCCATATTGCTTCCCCCCCATGCCTGTGTCACTTGGATCCATCCACTGCCCCATCTGAGGCAAGTCTTGCAGGTACCATTTCTCCTTCAGCAATACAAATAACACATTTTTTTTATGTTCTGACGTCTAGTGAAAAAGCTTGGCTTTGGTGGCAACTGTCATAAATTTGCATGCCATCCATTCCTCCATCCACCCATCTATCGTCCATAGTCACTTATCCAGAACAGGGTCATGATGACCCAGCAGCCTATCCCAGGAGACACAGGGCACCGGGCAAAGGACACGCTGGATGTGACACAGCCCATCAGAGAGCAGATACACAGTCACATACTTTGGAGGTACCAGTTAAGCCAAATGCATGACTGGGACAGTGGGGGGAAACCCAAACAATCATGGGAGAATGTGCAACTTCCACACATGTAGCCTAGAAAGGGAATCAAACTCCCAGCTCTGGAAGCAGCTATAGCACCACCTACTGAGCTGCATATATATTTACATTGTATTATAATAGTGCAGTCTTAGCAAAGCACTAACCTTGGTATTAATTGGACTAAATACCAATAAGGAAAACAAAGCACATTGACCACATGCTGGAGCATCACTAGGATCTTGAGACATCAGGGGTTTAGCCCCGGTTCTCAAACTGACAGCATGGCTGTTAAAGCACCAGAGCTAAACAACTGGCTCATCTGGATTTATTCGTGGCTCCAGCCCTGGATGCCCCAGCCCAACGGCGCCTCTGACCACAACCCTTTTGATCATCAGAAGAAACCAGAGTTCCCAGAAGGAACCCTCATGAACATGGGAAGGAGATGCAAACACCACATGCACAGAGCCGAGGGCAGGAATTGGACCTTAGAGGCGTGAGGCTACAGCACTACCCATGGAGCCTGACTTACAAAGCAGAGTTGTAAAAATCAAAGGCAATTATTTCCACACAGTTCCATTTCTATTGGACTTGGCAATGAATCAAATAAATAAAGACTAAGTTCATCAACTCAGCGTAATGCTACACGCGCCCATTTCCGAAAGCTGCGATGCCCTCTGGGTCCGGCCATGAAACACAGACAAGACGTTTGTCCTTATAGGTCAGCCAGTGACCTTTAAACTGAGGGCTGACTGAACAGACAGACGAGTGTGGCTATCTTAGCAGAAATCGATATGTGTGGGCGGTTCGCTGCCTTTTGCTGCTGCCCTTTCCTGAATTTCAGATGCACTGTCCGCATTTCAGATCCTATGTTCGCTTACGTACAGAAACATAAAACAGACGGTGTGTTTTTGAATGCGTGTATTGGTTTGGGGGGCATCGATTAAACTCAGTAAGCTAAAATTCTTAAACGCTTAAAATTAAACAGTCCTACGTAAAAACATATTACATCTTAAGACATATGAAGATGTCTTCCCAAGACTGATCTGTACAGTAACTGTGCCATGTGGGCACTGAGCAAAGAATAACAACATTAGGCCGGTTTTGGTGGATCTGTATCTCATTTTTCATGTTTCATTACTGAATCCCTGTATTTGTTCCAAGAATTATCATCACCAATGGTCACACGACATGATCGAAGGAGATTATTTTGTCCACAATAAGCCAGCACACATTAAGTCTCCACTTATGGTCAGACTGCAGAAACAGAAATGGCCACATGCAAAATTCAC
Source organism: Mormyrops boulengeri (assembly GCA_026781065.1). Taxonomy (NCBI): domain Eukaryota; kingdom Metazoa; phylum Chordata; class Actinopteri; order Osteoglossiformes; family Mormyridae; genus Mormyrops; species Mormyrops boulengeri. The sequence goes on along the minus strand of JAODLD010000046.1, from coordinate 30,825,258 downwards.
TCCCCGGGAACAAAATGCAGCGCGGGCTGACTGCCCAGGTGCACAGGCAGTGCAATGCTCTGCAAGCGCCCACCTAGCTGACGAGCAGAGGCAGGGAAGGCGACAGCCGCGAGATCTGGGGTACAGACGTGAGTCAGGCGTGTCAGTGCCTGTGGAGGGCCAAACATAATTGTGTCGATGGTGTTTCCTCACCAGCCTACATTAACAATAATAATAATAGTAATAATAATGTTTCTGAAGGGTGTGTAGGTTTTATGACCAGAACAGCTGATAGGCATTAAAGGGTCAAATGTTTGTCCCCGCAAGGAAATCCCATTTGCTATTCACATGGCAGGTGTAATGAGCACAATCCGCTTTTGAGGATTTTCTCTCACCCCCCCCCCCCCTTGCTGTATGTATGGAATCACAGATATCGTTATAATGGAGGTCCTGGTAGGATACTGGCAGCCATGTTTAATTTACCAGCTTCTCACATTTACGCAAAATAAGCGACACCGTGGGACAGCACCGTGGCGCAATGTTTAGCACCGTTGCCTCACAGGGTCTCCAACGTGCCTCCATGTGTCGTCGTTGTGTTTCCTCCGGTTTCCCCCCACAGTCCAAAAACATGCTGAGGTTAATTGAAGTTACCAGATTATCTGTAGCTGTGCGTGTGTGAGTGAGTGAATGGTGTGTGAGTGTGCCCAGCGATGTCTTGGCGCCCCATCCTGGGTTTTTCCCTGTTTTGTGCCTGTAGCCTCAGTGATAGGCTCCGGACCCCCCGCCACCCTGAATAGGATAAGAAGTTACAGAAAATGGATGGATGGATGGATGGAACTGACACAGCTCAGAACAAGGTAACATGGTGGAAGAAGGGACAATCTATGCACCAAAAAGGCTGTAAGAAGCTTGGGGTGCTGGCCTTTGAGTTATAAAAATGAGTGCCGCTGAAATAATCCTCTGAATCTGGGGCCTGCACCTTTGTGAGACATCTGGTTTGAAGTATTGAACTCACATCATTATCCTAGATGCCATCGATTGCAATACCTCCATGTGAGATTTTAACATATTCCAAGTTATTATGGAGTCAGGGTGAACCTGCAGTCTGTCCCAGGATGCACAGGGCACGAGAGAGGAGACACCCTGGGCAGGATGTCAGTCTGTCGGAAAGCACATAGTCTTACATGCAGCCAAGCACTAATTTGCTTAACTACATGTTTTTCGGATGGCTGGTGGAGACCAGAGCACCTTGAAGAAATCTGCAGAAACAGGAGAACTCAGCGACTGAAAGACAACACAGCGAATCTAAGAGAATATTGTCTACCTGCATTTGACGTTGACGCCTGTTTGTGGAATTGACTCAGAAGGATTATCAGCTATGAGCTGCTGGAACACCTTTTCTCACGGCAAAGTGAATTAACTTCCAGTTTTATTTTCATTCCAGTGCTCGGCGGACAAACGGATGGGAGAAATTCACACGCGGGGTTCGGGGAAAGGCGTTTGCAGGCACCGAATAGAGACTCCTCACCCGGCCATTTATCAAATTCGCCCATGAAATGCGATTTCGTTACACGCAGTCAGAGCTGCTTAGCGGTGTTAGCATGGCAGGTAGCTGCTGCCAGCCACTTATGGGAGTCAAGCGGCGGAAACGCGGATGCCCATATATTCATATCCGCCAGCCTATGGGTGGGGCTGGGGTTGCTCACTCCAGCAGGACATCAATTCCCCGAAAGCACCAGGGCAACGGCCTATACACGGTTCACTGTACGCTTAAAGCAAGCAGTGTCAGTCAAAGGACAGAAATCTAGGAGGAACTCGAGCTTCCATTACACATGTGCTACAGCTTGGACTAAAAACCAGGCATCTCCACAGGAAGGTACTAATGAATTAAGAAGCCAGCGGCAGTGTGTGTTCCTCTCGGTAATCAAAACACGCTGCCCAGTGATTTGAGAATGACACGGAGTCAGCGGACATGTCTGTCTCTGAGACAGGGCTCAGGTAAATGATCCACAGCCCAGGGGGTACAGCTGCCTGCAGGTCACACCGTGGAAAATAACAGTGAATGGGTCTGTTTGAACAATATAAAGGCTCCAGGTACAGAAAAAGACCTTTTATCTTGTTGCTGACAGCCCCAGTAAAATTAGGCAAAGATGAATTATGCTGTTGTATAACCAACAAAAACAAAATGCACACACAAAATGCCCTGGAGAACTTCCACATTGCCTCGATCTTCTCATCGCCATCTTCATTTGCACCTCATTCCCTAAGGTGACTAATGAAGATGCCTGAAGAGGGTGAGGAAGAAAAGAGTGTTTATGTAGCTCATGGTCCTTGTCACACCACCCAGTGAACTCCAGTGTCACACACGTGTGTGACGGCTGGGGCCACAAGCCTCGTATTGTCCACCAGAATGCTTCCCTCTTCTAAGCTGGTTCTTAACCTTTCAGAGCCTCTGCTGTGCAGTTTAAACTGGCAACCATACAGTATCTGCAACTTGTGGCCACCCGGCATGACGAGATTAAAGAATGACAAAAACAGGGGGCAGCACTGGTTGTTCTTCATCATGCTCCATAATTGAACCTCTACATGGGAGACTGATGGACCATCTGAGAAATCAGGTCTGTCTTTAGGGATTTCGCTGTAACATGAGTACAGTTTAAAGCCCGTTATCTTGGTCATCCTGAAGTCTCAATGCGCCATTCTTCTCCGAGGCCGGTTTCTCCGTTCTGCATTATATTAACACTGATTCAAGCTGTCAATGAGAATCGAGGATGGGCTAATGAGCATCAATGTGCCCCCCACACAAAAGGAACACTTCTATCAATGGCTTAACTGCGCAGCTCAGGGGCGGGGGGTGACTTAACACACCAATGCCCTGCATGCATGACACAATTCCAGCTGAAGATCTGAATGGAAATGTTTCCTAAGCCCATCGAGCCAGTGCTCTCGTTTCATGCATATCTTCAGTTCGGTTAGTTGGTATATAAACAACAAATTTGCATGGGCTCGTTTCCTTTTTCCTTTTTCAGAGCACCATATATGTATTATGTAACAGAAATTATATAACACGTGCAAAAATATTTTCTCATTATTTATAGTACTTTGTGCAGGAAGAAATGGAAATCTTTGTTCATTTATAGTCTACAGTCACCCTTTAGCTATACGGGTTGCTGCTCAGCTGTATAGATCCAATGAAGTATATGGCTGGACCCAATATCTGTGGAGAGCTGTAGGTAAATCAGATCTGTTCCTTCTTCCTGTTCACCTGACCAGAGATACTAATCAAGCCCCATTCTGCTCTGACTTCTCATTAGCATCAATTAGGAGTTCCCTCTGACGAACGGATCCACCCTCTTCATGGTCGAAGCATGAGTCCTGGGGGAGCTTGTGGGAAAGTGCACCCCCCCCCCCCCCGATCCCCTCTCTTATTACCGTCCTATCCTTTGATGTGTTTTCAGCGACCCACATTTGATCACAGCTTGCGTTAATTATTCAGGGCTCAGACGACTTCGCTAATGTAACAGAAAGTCTGGATAAGTGTCAGCCTTGGGGCTGGCGCCTGGGTGGATCAGGTAATGCCCAGAAATCTTCGGACCTGCACCGTGCGACTGATGGATGCATCGCCCCGTAGCCTCCGCGCAGTACCGGGAGCGATGCATCCAGACAGCACTAACAAGCGGGCCGCTAAGACTCGCCCTCGGCTCATTCTCTCCATCTGTTTCTGCCTCCCGCAGACAGATGCATGTGTTCTCCAGGAAGGAGAGCCTGAAATATCGTCAAATAAAATTGGCCAAAGAAATTAATGCATTGCTTTTTAAAACTAATGACATTAATTTACTGCAGGGCGCTTATGTGCTCTCTGTCTCTCTCTCTCTCTCTCTCTCTCTCTCTCTCTATATATATATATATATATATATATATATCGCACATAAGCGCCCTCTAGTGTAGTGAGGGCTCCGTAATTCTAATCTCATCAACTTTCACTCCTCCCGATTAATGGCACAAAATAACGCCAATTAATCAGACTTAGACAAAATATCATTTCACGTGGGGAGCTGTGATTGCTTTGTGGAGTGTTGTTGTCCTTTAGAGTCCATTAAAACCGGGTACACGAGTCCATATACTGACTAAATGTATACATTTGCTTAAGTTAATAATCATCCATCGGCTGAATAGCAGATCGTACTATGAACCATCTCCCGGCAGTAGCAGCTTTGCAGGCACGGCTCAATTAATGTGGCCCTTCGCCATCGCGAATCAGCACGTAGCAAGGGCATAAAATATTAAGGCACTTGCCTCAAAACAAGCTATGCATAATGGACACACCCAGTGATTTACAGCAAAATCCTTCCTTCAAAACCAACGCCAGGGTTTCACTTGTACTCGACTGTAGGATATACAAATGGCCAAAACTATACAGTTTTTAAGATGTTTACAGTACTGTACATGGAATGGCATGGGGGACGACGAAAGTATGCCGTATAATTACATAAATTTTGCAACAGTCACAGAAAAAATGGGACAGGTTATCTCTGGTATTTGGAGCCGTATTATACACCCCAACTTTCTGTACTGGTCAAATTGCACGCCGCAGATGTAATAATTATACGCGGAATATTTTATATGCCACTTTCACTCCGATCAGGCATGGGTGTCAGTGCCCCGCCCGTCTGAAAAATCTCCAAGCAACCTAAATTTCGACCCCCTCTCTTACTTTACTCCTATTTTGGATAAGACATGTACACTATTATCTTTAAATACTTAAACAAGTACGTCGTTTAGTATATATTTGCTTCCCATAGACTTATCTAACAACACCATGTAGCTGGATATATTAAAACGGTCACGTTTCCAAAAACAAAATGCCTCCCACAATCCGCGGCGATTGCAGAGAATAATTTAACCTAATATGCATCATGATAAATATACACTGTATTCCATAAAGCTCCGTAGACAAACTGCCGCATCCGAATACACCCAACACAGTACCTTTTTTATCCGATAATTAAACTATATGAATTTCAGAGAAACAATCTGTAATATATACAACAGTCCTTGAAATGCAGCGGAACAAGCAAGATATGTGTCTTTAAACGGACGTTTATTACTGCACCTCTCCCTAAAAATAATTGTAACAACTTTACAATACCGACAGTGATCTAAATAACAGAGAAATATTTGTCACAACAGCCCAATGGTTGTTCCCGACCTATTCAAATAAATGTTACAATGTTTGTATTTGGAAATAGAAAGCATCCGCTGACATTATGTACCGTCACTACATGCACCAGGTAATCGCCGCGTACAGCACCTGGGGACTTCAAAATTTTCAGTCGCATTTACACCATCAAGCATGCAGTTAAAACTTTTCTCTTTTAAATCGAAGTTATACATACCCTCCGCAACCATGTTCTTCATTTTGGGAGGAAATAATCCAATAAAGGCACCCTTATTTGGCTTGTGGAAAAAAACGTCGCCTACTTGTTCTCTGTCAGTCGTCCGAGCAGTTGATTTGAAATTGAAATAATCGCAAATCCAGGGCACAGCTAATCACTGTCAACCCTTTCAAAATTGGAAAAATACATACATATAAACTTTAGCCGTATGTTTTCTTATACAGGCGGACAAGTGGAGAACGAAGTCTCCCTTGAGAGCCGCGCGTAGTCATTTGGTGATGGGGGAGAGTACAAAACTGTTATTAACATCCAGACATAGGACCTCTTTTCAGCCATTAAAAAAAACCCTCAAAAAAAGACAAACAGACAGACACATACGTACATATATACACAAACAAACGAAAACACACGAAGCAACAATCCAACGAGCGACACGGTTTGGTCGGGGCTGGAGAAATCAAAAAGCAATCCAGGATGCGGGAAAATAGCTCCGGCTGTCCAGGGGCTGGATTCTCCGGAGCGACATCCCAAAGTACAAGGAGGGTGTGAGGATGGCGGTGGACACTCGCTGTAATAACCTGCACTGTATTACTGTGACCGTTTGCATGGGATTGCAAACGGACACAAGGGGAGAGAGGAAGAGAGAGAGGCGG
>JAODLD010000046.1:30745928-30770525 GCA_026781065.1 Mormyrops boulengeri | reverse complement strand
AGGAGTGGAAGGTTACAGGGGGGGTGGGGGTTACAGAGTGGAGTGGAGGGTTACAGAGCCACCCACTCCCTCTCCAGGGCAGGGATTATAATCGAGCCCGCACCTCCTATCTTCTGTAGACTCTCACTGGCCATCCACTACCTCCAACCCCGCTCACCCACAGCCGAGTGGACCTGCTGTTGGCTCTACCCACATGCACCACTCCCAGGTCCTGCCCCCTGCCCCTCGTTTGTCCACATTCATCCATCATAAGCATGGGCTCACGTGCCCCTGCTAAACATTCCTTCATCCAAATCTGCTGAGGCTCAGTTTGTCTCTGTCCATCATTATCCGGTCTGTACTAATCCATGCTTCATTCTTACAAAGCGACAAGCACAACATACCCATCACAAACCGTGTTTGCAAATAACGACAACGTTCTGTGCTAAAGGGAAGGCCTCGTCTAGATAATGATAACCATCACTCTCTTACCCCTGCTGGCTGGCACAAAGGATTCTGCCCACATACCATGTTTATTTTTAGACCCCAGAGGGATGCTTTGCCCAGATATGCACTAGCTCTTGCTGTCGTTAATTGCCATTCCTCACAATACAGGAAAACCAAAATACCTCATGGTGCACCTCCGCTAGCCTGTTATTGAGACTTCATTTCATTTTCAAGGCAAGGATAAACAGTATGCAGCATCGCAAGGAAAAACATAATGATTTATGCATCTCTTGGCCTCTATCAGCCTTGACTTGCCTTCATAACATCCTGGGGTAGCACCTGAGCAGAGGTTAAATTGTGCTAACCTTGTCTCTGCAGTAGTGGGAAATGGCCCGGCGGCGAACGGTAATCTAAACGTCATTAATCGCAAGTTGACTGGGCTGCACGTCGCAGCCTTGGAACAGCACGTCTCCTCTGCCATCTGCATATGGCAGAAAAACATGAATATCCTGGGGGGCTTCAGGATATATGCATGTAAGAGAAAAAGAACCATAGATATTCTGTGGGAATTCAAGGCCTCTGCATATGGGAGAAAAAGAACCATCGATATTCTATGGACCTTCAGGATATATGCATGTAGGAGAAAACGAACCATAGATATTCTGTGGACCTTCAGGATTTCTGTATGTAGGAGAAAAAGAACCATAGATATCCTGGGGAGCTTCATGACATCTACATATAGGGGAAAAAGAACCACAGATATCCTTGGGGAATTCAGGACATTTGCATATAGAAGCAAAAGAACCACAGATACCTTTCAGGACATGGAGAATAAAGAATAGATAGACTGTCAATCTTCGGGACCTCTGCATATAGGAAAGGAAGAACCATAGATATTCTGGGGGCCTTTTTAAAACCGGAAGCACTGTTGAAGGAGGGAGCCATTAATGGATTTGTCCGCTTTCTGTGGAGCTAACGAGTTATGAATCACTAAGAGACTCACAGGGAACAATGTAATGCTCCAGAATGTTAATTTAATGCATGATGTACAAGTTAAAATTATAACCACAGAATGAAATGACCCAAATAAAAAACTCAACAACTTAGCTGTAAAATAATATTGCATTTTGTTCTAAGGTCTTTGAAATACCAAAATAAGCATTAAATATGCCATGATAAGTTTTATTATTTTTCAGTTGTTGAAACCACTAATGGCAGAGATGGTGTGCCCTGGAAATGTGGTGTCAGTGTTTTGTACCATGATGTGACTGGATCCAGGGCAGAGTCTTGCTGGGTCACTCTGAGCCTCTTACATGGGTTCAAATCCAGCCTGGGTCACATGGCTGCTGTCCAAGTTTTCCACCCACATCCTGAAGACATGCCGTATATGTAAGCTGGTTTACCTCACTTGGTAAATGATCTGCAATTAGCTGGTGAAACCTGCAGAGTTTCCCCTGTCCACCCTCTCCGCTGCTGTGTCGCCGGGGATAGCCACCAGGATCAGCCGTACACTAACTGAGGAACAAATTTCCAAAATTCAGTCTCTTTTTCTGTTGTTTTTGAGATGATACTACCAATGGCCTAAAGTCAGGCTTCTTCATCGTATGTAACAGTATTGGGATTAAAAAAACTCCTCGTGTAATCCAACATAGAACTTTCGGTAACACTTTACTGAAGGCCATGTTTTTAGTCATTTCTAAACACATTCATAACAAATAATAATGCATTCATAACCCATTATAAGCATGGCTATAAATATGTATCAAAAGCCATAAGACATTATACCCATGTGTATTATGCATTATTAATGCTTTACGATGCTCTCATCTATAATGCACTATAGATACCTTTATAATGCATTATAATGGTCAATATAAGCAGTAAGGATGCTTTGTACTGCATTATAAAGGTAACTATTGTGCATTATAGATGAGAGCTTCATAAGGCAGTCATTTTTACTAAATGAGCTCCCCTGCTGATAGTATTTTCTTTGGACGCTATATCAGGCAAAAATAATAATAAATAAGAATAAAACAGCTGACAATGAAATAAGTGCCAAATCCATCGGATGGCATGATCCTTTTGAAGTAGAGCTCTGTAAGCTCCGTAGTCGGGGAAATGGTCGCACAAAAGCTGCGTATGAAGAAATGGAAACTGTTTCGAAAGCCCTTATAAGATTGAAGTTAAAAAAAAAACACAATTTGGATGGGGGGCGGTCTCGGTGTCGGTGGTGGAGAGCAGGCTGTTTGGATGGGCAGTGGGAATTCATTACGTGACGATGAGGACATTTCACACAGTCGCTCAGTGGGTGAGGCCCTGGCCTCATCCTTCCAGTGCTGGTCTTTCAATCCTGCCCCTGCTCTGTGTGTTTAGATGTTTCTTCTTTGATTGCAATAGTTGCAGGAGTTTCCTCTAGGAGCTCCGTTTTCAACCTGCAGTCCAAAATCATGTAGTTAGGTGAATTGGTGTCTCTAAATTGCCTATAACATCCCCTCCAGGGTGTCCCTGGATCACCTTCTGTGCTTCCTGAGATAGGTTCCAAGCGCATTGTGATCCTGTAATATACAGACTCTCCTCTACTTGCGAACGAGATACGTTCCGAACAGCCGTTCGTAACTTGAAATGTTCATAAGTCGTTATTCAAAATCGTTTTAAGGGTATACGCAAGTACAAAGAACTAGGATGCTGGGAGTACATACGCTACACGGTGGGAGTAGCAGCCAAAAGTTGTACTAAGTGGAATTGGCGCACAGAAGAAAAAATGACAGGAAACGGGAGCCCAACGAACACAATTTGGACTTGCAGTCCTCTTAGTTCGTATGTCTGAAAGTTCGTAAGTTGAACGTTCATAAGTGGAGGAGCGTCTGTATAATGATTTATTCATCCCTCCCAATAAATTGACCGTTGTTTCTTAAATGATTAAGTTGTGTGCCCCCCTCCAATATCAAACTCTCTCTTACAGCATTGACAGAATACCAATCCATGGCGGGATACATCTTTTGAAGTCGCAGTAATGATATTACTTAGCATTGACGTAAATGTTTAAGTGAATATCGTGTGAGGTTTCTCTCCAAATATCATTTCACGGTATGCACTACAGCGCTTGGACTGCTTACGCTCGATAAATAGTGCTTCTTGTCCCCGCGGATGGCTCTCCTCTGACTGCACCTTTTCTGCCGCTCCTTTGAATTCCCTTTTTGAAGCTTTGTGCCAACACTGTTTGTCACATTTCCACTCCTACACGCTGGGAGATTCTGACAGGATTGAAAAGATTTATATTTTGCACCCCGCTCGGAGGTCTGTGTTCTCACCTTTCAAATGGGGACTTTTCATGCTGAGAAGAAATTTAATTTTCTTTCACATGAAGATAAAAGGACAGAACTGGAAGCAGACATAGTTGGTCGAGTGTTCCATCTCTCTCTATCCCTCTCAATTGGGACAAGAAGGGTGTGACATGTGACCCCTTAATGAAGCTGTAGGTCACATGTTGCATCTCAGCAGATCCGAGACACTTTGCAGAGTGTTAGAGAATAATGAAATACAGTCTTATGCCGAGTTACCCCTGATCGAGTCGTGTCCGATCACATTTACGTCCGAGGTGCATAGTAAATAATATACACGGATGGAGAGATGCCTGAAAGCAGACGTAATGACAGAGTAGTGGGTGTATTGCTTAGTGGAACAGGTGCAGGAGAATAGGCAGCACTGCCAGCCATATAATAAACAACTGTCCATATCTAGCAGTATACAGTAACATACATGTGATGGATAGCTACAGTATTGAGATATGCCCAAATTAACTTGCAAACAATGGTCCCAGTCCCAAATGCAAACACAAGTCGACACAAGGCTGTAGTGACCTTATTCATCCTCTGGGGGAAATTCTCTTTACACCTGCTCCATTTACTAACCATGAGACACACAGACACATTCACATGTGAAAGCAAGTTTGGAGGTCATAGTGCAGGATCAGCTGGCGTCCAGAACCACAGCAGCAGTAGGTGTTAAGTGCTTGGCTCAAGGCTCTAAATCGGTGATATTCAGATCCTGGGCACAGAGTCCTAACCTGTAGAACCACGCACCCTAATTCATTGCCATATACCAGTGTTTCTCAAACCAGTTCCAAAACAGCTGTACCATGATGTATTTGCTGCTCTTGATTATTTGTTTCGGGTTGCTGGGACCTGGGAGGGAGCAAAAATGTAGACTGTCTGTGAATCTTGGTCAAGAAACACTGCACTATGCAATAAAACTCCACCTATCGATAACTATTACTGGCTAAAAATCCATCTATATTTTTGTCAAGTTGGCTTTAATTACTCTGGAAGGCTGCATCATTCACATACAGTTCAGCTGACACCATTAAGAGGTGTGATGATTGGACAAACAGGGATGGGACTACAGAGGTGAGGATTGACACACAGTGATTAAAAACGCAGCCGGCATCAGAAGCAAGAGCAGGAACATCTGCAAAGGTGCTTTGGGGCAGGGAGGATGCGATCGATCCAGAACGTGAGAATGTGGAGCGAGGATGTGTGATGAGCCTGAGATGGGTGTTTCTCCCACCTTCTCAAGCTGCCTGCAGCGGTACACTAACTCTCTAAGGTGACCTATGAAAATGATTGTGCCTTACTAATGTCACAGTCCGTTCCTTTCAGAATTTCCTTTCAGATCTGAACATCACATTGAGGCTAAACTCACAGAGTTCATTGTAATGACGGTTGTGCTAATAAGCCGTATTTTTCATCAGGAGAGTTTTGTTCCTTTCATTTATGATAGCCACCCGCTTCTGAGCAGGATTACCTGGCTTTCTGACCACAGAAAGCCCTGAACTCCCCCTAGCCCCATTAAGCTCTGAACTCAGCATACATGAAATTTCATCATGTGCCTGAAAGACCAGCTGTCTCATTCAGTTCGGCTGTGACTAAAATGCTGTAAAATTTTGTATTAAAAAAAAAAACGCAAGAGGTGGTGGGGAGAGGGGTGACTATGTTCTCTGTGGTCCTGGCTTCTTAAGAAGACTTCAGGTTCTGTTACTAACTTGATGTTCATAGAGTATGATTTTATGGGGGCAAGCTAAGTATGCATCTGAAATTCAAACAACAACTGAGAATTTGTTTTCTTGTTTTTGATGAATTGTCAAGGTAATTCTTATAAATCTGAAATGTTAACAAAGACATGTGGCCCCGATAAGGGTATAAAAAAATCCTAACATTCATTCCGTTAAGGCAAACTTCAAAGCTGGTACTTGTCCCCAAACAGTCAGGAAAGTAGACCACTTAGCTTTAATCTTGTAAACAATGTCTAGAGTCATTGCCTCACTATACTGCAACTTTATTGAGCAATATTATTTGCACAGTATCTCTCTGACAGTGTAAAAATGTCCAAAATAAAGCAAAGGAATTGTGCCCTCAAACACATAGCAATGAATAAACCCTTTACTGAAAGCAAGTGGCACAATTTCCTTAAATGCTCATTATTAAAGTCTCCTTATTTCCCACACAAGACAAACATGGGTACATTCAAGTCATCTTGATAGGAGTACCACATAGCTCAGAGCTCGGACCAAATCTTATGTGTCCTTCCTCTCCGATGAGTTCATGGTTAGGCATAAATTTAACATTTGTCTTTGTTTCCCTTTATGATTTTTAGCGTGTACCTTCCTTAAAACAGAATGAACTTTCATCTGTTGTCAATATGACTGGAACAATTAGCATTCTCTGTCATTGCTAAGTTTTCACCCACCCTATCATCTAAAGCTATACCCTGTCTTATTGTCTCAGCTTTCAGTGGAGACCCTCCATAATCAGGTTGTAGGGCACCATGTTTCTGAAGACATTCAATGTAAAATCCGTTTTTGTTTGCTGTGCTTTTGTTTCACAGGGCGAAAAACTTAATCCGGTGCAGAGGGAGGGCAGTCTGCCTTTATTGGAACATACTGAACTGTTAAGATGCTGCCACTGAGTTATTTGTGAATATAACAAGTCACAAAGCCATCCAGCATAACAGTATCAGCTTGACGGGTGGTTCGTAGTGCAGACAGAATTTGACCTGCAGTTCCGTGTTAATTGTCAGCCGGCCACTGTATCACACATTTGGCTCAGTTTCTTTTTCCATCCATCAGTTAAAATGCCTTTCAACATTATAGACTATTTTCATTCATCCCAGCTGCTATCTTACTGAAATGTTACGTTCTGCAAGCAGTGTTCCATATAGTCACAGCTTGGGTATGATGCGTCATTAGTCACCTTAAACAAGAACGGTATGATCTGAACATGCTGCGCAATAAACATTGCTGCTATGGACTGCTACACAGCTGCAGTCTCCAAGACATGTGACAATTCTATGCAAAAGGATAATATATAATCAGAGGCCTTGTACACTGCATTGCTGCCAGAGTTAGGCAGTCATCAGATGGGATGTATCTAACCAGGATCTGGTGTAAACATCTGTGAGCTTGTTTAAGGGCACCCAACCCCCTAGGCTAACCACCACAACTGTGCAGCTCAAACTTAAACTAGTGAACCTCAAACTGTCAGGAACGTGTCTTCTCTGGGAAAATGGGCTGGGCTCACCTCAGACGCCCCCCCTCAAGCCATCTGTTCTCCTCTATTCTGTTTGCTAACAAAGGCAAAAAAAAATTGCAGCAAAACCTTGGAGAAGGGGTGGGATCCACATCCCGTGGGAAGCTGAGGTGCTGGGCCAATCCACAAGGATCCGTAGGTAAGCATATCAGCGAATCCCCATGGGAACCCTGACCTTCCGATGCCAGGGTGGCTTTTGTTTTGGGCTGGAAGATTGGGTTGGGTTGCAAGATGTAAGGCAGAAGAGGCACATGGACCAAGATGAATGCTCTTGACCTCTACAATTCATCTTGGACTCTATTTGCTGCAAACTATTGTCATGGTGACCATGCTGAAGTCATCAGCAGTCTTTCTGCACAGTTGACCGTACATCCCCAAAAATGATTAATGACATTCAGGTGGGACCATAATAGCTAGTTGGTCCCAAATACACTCACAGTTAGAAAACATTGTACATTTTTGCATGTCTGCAGGACTGGCCTTCCTGGGTATTGAATAGGGGGTTCAAAATTCACGAGTTCTGCAGACATTATAAGTGAGCTATATTTCTGTTTCTGTGTGAGTGTTTCAGTTTGTGTGTGTGAGCCTGTCACCTTTGCATCGCAATAACGACTGTAGCCTCAAACCAAACGCATCCTTTTTATGTCTGATCTCCCGCCAAATTCCCACAGGGCATCCTGGCACATTATGGATGTCATTCCAGCTGACGCCGATACCCTGCAATGCATTTCCAACTCAGCAGAACGGAGCACGTAGGGAGTTACAGAGGATCGGATGTCTGTTCCTGCTTCATGGACGGTTTCAAGTGTTCGGTCTTGGAGGAGCATGCTGGTTCTTGGTACGGATTGTTTTCGGCCCGTTTGCCAGGAGACCATTGCTCGGAACAAGCACTGAATTTAACGCAGAAGAGAAAAACATGTAAGCATGAATCAGACAATGACGTGGAGGTGCCCTATCTTCTCCTGAGTTTCATCTGTCTGCAAATATTGACCCCAGAAATCGTTTAATCGCAAAGATCATGCTATGGACTTTGCGGGGTCACCAGGCAAGCAAATTTGCACTGGGGAGTTTTATAAAAGATGTTTATTTTCTTTTAAATACAAATACATATAAATAGCATAGCTATAATAGCATTGCAAAAGTCTGACCTGATATATAATCCCAGAGTTTATTAATAATTGCGATTAGTCATGCTATTATCTGTTTTTAGCTGTAAATTTCTTTATAACAGAGGATTTTTTTTCATGTCTCTTGCACAGATATATGTTCAGTGACCATTCACCTGAAATATTTTGCCTTCTGAGTAAACCTTAAAAGATCATTTTCACCAATTGTGACATCTGGAAAACAAATAAAAATACATAGGTATATATATTTTTGCATATGACACAAAGACCCACTAACATAATTTTTTGTCGCATTTCTATGCCTTATTGCTAATATTCCATGCAGAATAAATTTGAAGCAGTGTAACGCCACATTTGCGGTGGTTCTAAACTTGGAAATACACCAGTGCCCTCTGGTGGTATGATTCTAGATTCCAACAGCATCCCAGCTGCATGTCATGAAACGCTTCCGCATCTGTATTTGTTAAACCATAGTGTGTGGGCGCGGTGTAATGAATCACTGTGTTGAGCTCTGGCCTCGGTGACCTGGATATTATGGGATTTAGCAAAGGCAGCCCTGTCACCTGGCAGCAAATGCTGTTCATCCCAAACGATGAATGAAATGTCAAAGAACAGATTCAGAAAATGTTGGGATCGACACCAGTGAGAACCTTTCACGTTCTCACATCAGGCCAATGATTCAGAATCAATTTAGCAACATTGATTTTATTCATGCAAACATGGTAATTTTGATTTTGTGTTTTGAAAAGGGATGTCAGTTGCGTGTAACTGAATATTCATCCTATTTATTTGCCAAAACCTAGCAGTTAATAAGAAATGGAGACGTCTGTTTGAAAGTCTTGGTGATGGTATCCTGCTACCGATACGTCCCACTGCTTCTCTCTTTAAAGATATTTGGATCCATTTCTCAAAAGCTAATGTTATTCCTAAAATCATATACAGGCAATGTACCAAAAGAGAAGGTTTTGTGTCACAAAGGGAAGACCCATGAAAGAGCTCAGACATGGAGGGGCATTGACTTGTGGCTTCTACACAAACATTCCAGAATCCTCAACGTGAAGAGCAGCAGATGGTGGTTTCCATGTCAGACCAGTACTCAGTGCACATTGGCATGTATGGCTAAGGGCAGCCTTTTAAGTCCAAACCCTCGAACTTGACCGGCTCCCAACGTTTGACCAGTTGCGAGACCCTTGTGTCTCACATGACAGTCTGTGGATACAGCTTCACACTGGAAGCAGATCTTCGCCATGAATTCTTAAAATCCCACGGCCATCCTTGCTAGAATGCCAAACACACCAGCACTTAAATATTGTCCATGGTCATCAAGGTCTCATTTCAGGCCCCGAAAAACTCTGAAAGGGATGCTGTGAATATTATAGTGATTTCAGAATATATTGATACCTCTCCGCTCTGCCAGTCGCTCTGTACTATAGGACCTTATAAAGACAGATGTGTGTCACATCCAATCAAGTTAATTGCCTACAGGTTGGCTACAATCAATTCTAGAGACATGTTAAAGAAAAAGGATGTATCTGAGTTCACAGTCCACAGGAAAGGGTATGACTACTGTAATGCAGATCGGAGATGATATTTGTAAAAACTCCAGAAAATTTGTTTTCACTTTGCCGTTATGGAGCATTGTGGATCGATAACGATAAGAATCAGTTCAACCCATGTTTAATAAATCTATAGTGTGGAAGAAAATGGTGGGGTTGGATGCTTTCTGCAGACTATGTAAATGTGACAGTTATAATTTTCTCGTGTTTATTTTGTTCACAACCTACCATTAGGTTATTTGTCAACACATTGGTTCATCGCACTGTCATCAAATATCTTGTAAATGTTAAGGAAATTTTGAAGAGTTTTATGTGCTTTTTGCTACATTTCCTGTTTCAGTGATGTGTTTTCAGTATTGACCTTTTATTACCAAAATGCTGTTTTATATCAATGAAAAGTGGCTGCCAACTTAACCTCGGCATCTCTCTGTGAGGAAAGAGACGGCTGGGAGCCAGGCACCCAATTTTTCTTTGCGTGTCCTTGTTTCTGCAATGACTGGAGTCCGGAGAGTCCGATAGAGTCGGACTTGATTCATTTTTCACCACCGTCCAAGATGTGTGTGCGTGGGGGGGGGGGGATAAGGATACAGAAGCAGGAGCTGATGGAAAGAGTTGTTCTCCTAAAGTATCAGGCCAGTGTACCAGTGGGATTCCTCAGGTCCTTTCACCAGTCACAGGCTGGGCTTTCTTTCCATTCACATCCTGCCCCCCACGCCCCCACAGCATGCAGAACAGGGGAATTTGGCCTTCAAAGCGAGATGGAAATCAGATGAAAGGCACTTCATGTTTTATACATGTCCAACGCTTAATTTATAAAGAGTGAGGGGGGCACAATGGTTCATACCAAACTCATCCTTTTTGTTATGGCTGCGGGTTGATTTTTGGAGTACATTGTCTTATAATCAGGTCACCTGACAGCACCATTCCATAAAGATCCTGGCATTTCACTGTGAAAGTGAATATGAATCAACTGCCATTAGCCAGACCCCGCATTTAGTGACACTAATAAGTCCATCCAGAAGCCGTTTTGCAGCACTGCAGACCTCGGAGAACAAACACACCCAGGAAGCCTTGCTTTGCCGACAGGCTGCCACTGAGTTTTGCTTTGTTTTATGTGGGGAGATAAAAACAAGATTGGCTACTCACTCAGCTATTAACATGCTTTACAGCTCCCGTATAATTTGCCATTAAATATGCCACGAGGCCCTAGACTCTCTGTTCGTTTGACAAGCAGAGGACAAAGCCACAAAGTCACACCAGATTAATTCAAGAGAAAGACCAAAATCCTCCGCCGAGAGGGAAGAATTACCCTTAGCAGCAAAAGACTCTGTAGAATTCTGGCCAGAGCCTTCACCATATCTGCTATGATGCGTGCAGATTTCTAGATGAATTGATGGCGTTTTCATGCCTGGAAAACACCTCCGATAAAGAACAAACAGCTGCCCCTGAATGCTGGGCTTGTTCTCCATCTTCTGAATCACCCGAGCCGTAACGGATCGCTCATTTCAATTTCCTGATATATCCCCATCTCAGAACTTTGTCTCCGATGGCAGGCCTCATTCAGGGGGATCGGTGGACACTAATTTAGGGCCGGAGTTCGATTAGGTCATAACTTGAGCCACGAGCTGAACAGAATAAGCGCCGTGAGTGTGGCATGGGGGGTGGATCTGGCTCTGACTGTAACTGAAGCTCTTGACCCATGTCTGCATGATTTGCATCCACTATTCATTGAGCTGCTGCCACATGTTTAGCTGATTAGGTATTTGCATGAACAAGCAGGTATACAGATGTCCACAAAGGACAAACAAATAATGATGCTCAAACTGTTACAATGTTTCAGTCACACCGGAAAGTTTTGGTACAAATCTCAAACACCCTTAAGTGTTTCAGGCGTACAATGTTTGTATATGAAAATAGGTTCCCCCTTTTTTAATTTTACAGTAATGAGATCCATGCAATATCAAGAATAACACATATTGTATTGAATTTGTTTTTTTAAAAAGCGAGACATGGATTCGGATTAAAAACCAGCCCTGGACTTTGGGTCCCCCTTGATTTTGCCAGTTATTTTATCAGTGTTTGTTTGAATTTGTTTTTTTTATATTTCAGTATTTTTTTAAGAATTAATGATGACAACAGCCCAAGAGATATCTAAGGTACTGACAAAACTAATCCCAACACAATTATACATGCAAGACATACTTTTTGAGCTGCAGACACGCATGGACTCAGAAAACATACACAAATAAGAAATAAACACATCAGAAAATGTGTCAAATGATTACTAGCAGTAGTGTGAGTGTTAACTCAAAACAAGGTGGCATGAACTGGGGGGGCGGAGTCATGTGACGAGCGCTTTCATTCACTTCACCTGTGCCTCATTCCCATTGGTTGGCTGAGATTGAGTGTCGGTTCCTCTGTCCTGTAAGGACAGGCCAAGCACCCGAGCCGTCTCCGTAGCTCTCCTATGACCAGACGCGTGTCCTTCCCCTGCTGATTCTGACACAGCTGTCTTGTTTTTATTCCTCCTCACTACATCCAATCAGCTCCCATTCCCCGCTCTCCCAACCCCCTTTTAAAAACTCTGTTCTCCCTCCCACCCAGACTAAGTCTTGTTGATTCAAGACCCATGAAAATAAAAGAGCTTGACCTGAAATTCCCCAGTAAAATACCCAGCTGAATAAATGGTTGGAATTGTAAGTTACTTCAAATAAAGCCTTCAGATGAGTATTGATAGCATAAGTGATCATGAAAGTGAATCGAATGATAATGCATTAATCCATGCATTGTCTAACTGCATATTCTGGTCAGGGTCACTGCAGAAGAATGATTTGTAAATATACAGTGCACATACGTAAATTTAGTTTAGCAGTGTCCCTTTTAGAGACCCTTTAAGATGAAAACTTCTTCTACACAGGCTGCTTTTAGGACTTATTGTGTCTCTTGTGTCTGATGCCGTTCTTGCTTCCTTCAATTTTGACCAACATGAGGAGTCCACATGGAATGCCATGTTCTGTCACATGACACCACAGCTGCCTCACCCCCAAGATTGGGGGGGGGTAACTGCTCCAGGACAAGGTTAACCCCCCTCCCCCATCCTCTGATGCTGTACCATATCGGTCTGCCCCCCTGGTTCCATGACCCCCCCCCGCTGCCCCGACCCCCAAAACGTACCAAGAGAGCTCCCAAGGGGGCCGAACTCTGGTAACCAGAAGCACTTGGTGGTCAGCAAGGCGGCAGGTTTCTGTGTTACTATGGGCTTGCCTCTTTCCACACCTCTGAAGTGTAATAGGTGCTGCCCATGACACAAAGATACTTACAAACGTTAATTACCTGTTACCTGAACACACTGGGGAAAAAGACATCCATGGTCATCACGTCTCTCATTGGTTAGCTGTCAAATATTTTTTTAAAAAAACAATCATGTCAAAAATAACTACAATAGCATTTAGATCTCTAATGACATGTTAAGACTAAACTCTTTCGCCTCTATTTACTTGTTTACTTAATGTTTTATATGATATGTTACAGTTGGTAAGTTAGCAAAATTTAATTTCACTTAAGTCAATGGAATACTTTCAAATGCATTTGCAATTACTTGCCTAGATTATTATTTTAAAACATTTTTGTTTTAAAGCCAGCAAATAGTCGCGTGCATTTGCATATATTAAATCCCGAAGGATGGAATATGAAAACAGACCTTTATTTCACTAAATGAATTCAATAAACAACAAAACCAATAACAAAACCAATACTGGTTTTGTTGTTAAATCAGTGCTCATGCAGGAAAACAACCCCATATTACAGAAGCAGCATTCGACTCTGATTCATTCACTCAATTTAAATACAGTACTTTCCCTCACGTAGCTTATTGTAGCTGTATTTGTTTTGTGTTTTTCTGTGCTTTGCATATAAAAAAAAATTTAAGGTACAAAATGTTAATGAGATTTTCGTTTGAACAATCCCTGCAGACAAAATGACTTTACACGACAACCACCAGGCCTGTTTAGGTGTTTATTAAAGTGTTAGTCGCACATGCCAGCAGTAAGGCAAGAGTAAAGAGATGTTCCACAACCCCGCAGACTCAACCAGGACAAACGTCAGTCGTATTGTTTCAATTTTTCTTTGTTGATCATTTGACCCAATGCTCGCTGTACAGCTCAATATGTCCATACAGTGGGGTATATTTCCTGCAGTACTTAAGATTACATACCCTGCTCCCTTCTGTTCTACTAAACATGTGACTGTCTGGTTGCCGACGCCTACGGTGTCCTTCTATTGGCTGCCCAGAATCAGGTCAGGTGGGCCTGGACCATCTGGCTCACAGACTCAGCACACTGGAATGTAAATAGACTGAATGATCAGGCCCTTATTCCAGATTATTGGAGCCAGAAAGAAGTCATGGTGGATTCAATTCTCTGGGCAAGTGGGAACAGATACTGGAGCCTCAGCATTATAGGGTTTAATTAATATTACCCGAAGAAGAACTGTCCCGTGTCACCAGGGACCAGATTCATACTCACCATGGGAACTGCACTTATTTTTTACTCTGAGTCACCACCACCATCCTCCCCATGGATGCTTATGAGCTGCTTTTAATTGGGCTGATTCTTACGCAACAGAATTTTACGTAATTATTCCCCTGGTCAGAGGATTCCTGGAAGTAGATCTGAGTGTCATTAAAGCTTTACATGACACTAACACTGCCTTGTGTGAGGAGTCTTACCCCAAAGCTGTGTGGCTTACACTGGGCTGAAAATCCCGGGCTATACAATGTCACTCTGCCCTGTGTTACACTGTGTGTGACACACGCTCACACACACAGGGTTACAATCACAACACGTGACACTGATGAGCAAAATGTCTCATATTACAGAGCTCAAAATCCGGGTGTTAAGCAATAACAATGCATTTTGCCCTTACATGGAAAAAAGAGGATTTGCTTCAAAGTATTAGTTCAAAACCCAGTATCTTAATTACGTAATTAAACAAGGGGTGTGTGCTTTCTTCAAAGAGCATTCACATGATGTAACAGCCTGGGTAGAGGCAGTCATTATACCTATTTAATGACAAACCACTAATCAAAGCTTTTTTGTAATCATACTGCCCAAATGTGTTAACAGGACAACAGATTCAAATCCAAGATTAGGAACTTCTACTCCGATTCGTAATGAATCTTATCTAATGTGCCACCGTCTGATTCCCACCAAACAGGAAGCCACAGGAGTAACTCATCAAGGCTTTGAAAGTAACTTACCCTAGTTAACTTCAAGGTATGGCAGAAAACAATGCCCCCCCCCCCCTTCCCTTTTTGTGGGTGCAGCAGTATTCCTGCTTTGGCTAATGAAGTCCATATGGGCAGCATTCTCCTCAGCAAATTTTGTCTGCTCCATCACAGGTTGTAGATGGGAGGTTTCCATCTGGCCAGACTTTGAGTCCTAAGTTCACCTCCGAGCCTGATAAGGACTGATAAGGAGCAGTACGTTTTTACGACAAGACACTGGTTTTCGCAGTGTGGGAGGAACTGGTGGCAGCCACTCAGGTAATACCCGGTAGCACTGCGGCTGATTAAACTGGAGTGGAGTGTGGTTCACTGCATTAGCTATCTGTGCCCATGTCTGACAAGTCAATAAAGTAATTATGTCACAGCAAGCAAGGTCCTTAACCTCAAAAGCTGTCCCAGGGTCGCCTGGCAAATGGCCGATCCCGCGGTCCGACCCCAAGCTTCACTCCCACCTGTTTACCTCCATGTTTGCAAGTCTCACAGAACCAAAGAAGGAATCATTTCTATGTAGCTGTTCTCCTGCTGGCACAAATGGAAAACAAAAGTGTCTTTAGTTACGTCTGGCCAGCAGAAATGTCCGTAGGCAAATATGTTGAGATGAGATTCTGAGCGCTGATTGGTGCAAATTCACAAAAACATACGATCAAGTCATACAAACACAGCAGAAAGGTGTTCAGTTTTGCAACATTGCAGAAGGAATAGTTTTCAAAATTGTGGACGGTGGCATTTTCATCAGATGATATTCAAGTATTGGGCAGCTATTGCTTAAGATTCTGCTGAATCTGAAATGATCTAGAATCATACTTGCTACTTATGCGTAATATATGGTACAATGGGATCAAATTCTCAAATTCCATATGCACATGTATTCACTGGTAAATTGCAAGGTTATTCATTGTACGCTGTACATTACAGAATTATTTTAATATAAAATAAAACTCAGCATTTCAAGTTTTTAACATTAATATTCACATTAGCATCCGTGTAAGAAATGAAAAATATATTCTCACTTATCTGCTATATTCTCACTTTTTTATCTGGCATGTAAGCTCAGCATTCTGTATGTAAACAGTGCATTAATATTCAATGCTGTATTCTTATTTCAGTTGTCTTTCCAAAAGAGAAAATACTCACACACTATAACTAACAGCTATTATATAAAACACGCCCTGTGTCTCCTTTATACATTAAACACATCAAAGACTGCACTGTGATGCAAGCTACAAATGTTAAATCTACATTTGAAACAGAGGGGGGAGCCCTTTCTTACTTAAGTAATCTTTGCATTTTGTTCGGCAAAATGCATACTCAACTATTTCGAACCCATTTTGGGCTAGTTGGATTATTAGCATTATTAGTCATTAGTATGTAATTAATTAATAATACACATATCTGTTATGGGTCTGGGTGGGTTTGGCAAGAGCACGAGGCATGGTGCAGGCAGGAACAGAAATATGGACGACCCACTTGCGGCTCACCGGAACAGGAAGGGTTTATTAACAAACTATAAACACAAGAAACACAAAACAATGGACCACAAGAGGTCAAAACTAAAAGGGGAAAAACTAAGACTAACTACTAATGGGGCAGGGAAACAAGGGGTCGGTGGGTGGGCAACAAAGAACCCAGCATACAACATCAGACATCCAACAATATTAATTAATGACTCCAGAAGGAACAGAACGGGCTCAGGAACCTAAATATAACAGGCTAACAAGGAGAATGCCGGACAGGTGAAAACAATTAACAAGGACTAGTAAAACAGGCAACAGGTGACACTAATAATTAACTCAAGGAACTAACCAGGGAAACTAAGAACTGACAAAGAAACAAGGGAAACAGAATGTAAGACTGGGAATAACAAAGACCGATAAAACACAACTAAGGCACAAAGCAAGTAACCAAAACTGAATACAAATCACAAGACTAAACTGATATAAATGAAACACAAGGAACAAAATACAAAAACAGAGGGGGTGGGATTCAAACACAAAACAGAGGGGTTAACAGGTAGCCACAAGCTCAACACCTTGAGCCATGCAGCCGTCAGGGAGTAGGGGAACACAAAGGCTGACAGGAGGGACAGGATGGCCAGCGACGCCTGTTGGCCAAATGGGGAATGGACACGAAAGACTGGGAACAACAGGAGCTGACCTTTACAATATTACACTCTGGATAATAATAATAATAATAATAATAATAATAATAATAAGAAGAAGAAGAAGAAGAAGAAGAAGAAGAAGAAGAACAACAACAACAACAACAAGACACGAATCAATTATCAGTGACCAATGATAAACATGCTATTTTTGAGTCTGAAGCTCCAAACTGAAGTCGGGAGGAGTATAGCTACTGTGGACACCAGGAGTCGACTTGACGGTACCTACTATTAAATATTAATGATGCTTATGTTAACGTAGTACAAAATAATGAAAATCCCTGCATGCACTGTATGCCAGTGATGGCCCGTCACGGTTTGGGACAATCCCCCTGCGGCTACAGACACACCCATTTTGTCCCAGTCCGTTTTTCGATTTCTCTTTGGTGGAAAAAAAAGTCTGCTGTTGCGCATAGATTTTTTTACGAAAACTGGTCCCTTAATTCCCTGTACCCTGTGCCAAATATAGGGTAAGAAATCAGGAATTTCCTCCTGCCACTCCTGCAAATGCAAGCGAAAATAGAGAGAGGAAAAACGAGACCTACAGCCAAGATCTGCGCTTAAGCTTCCATTTCCGCCCAGAAAAACGGACTTGTGCTGCTTCACAACTTCATGATGCCTTATGTGACCTCCACTAACTACCCAGGATTAAAGGGGTAGTAGATTATTATTGGCTAAAAAGCGAAAAGCGATGCTCTACTTTCTTAATTATTTAGCGGGTTTGCAAATGTGTAGAGCACATGCAGAAATGCCTTTGTTTCGGTGAAGTGGGAGAAAAGTCATTCCCATGAAGAGGAAGCTTATCAGCGTGTACAAGTTTTGGTTTTGTAACTTTGTTTTTCCCTCCTTCTTCAGCTGGATCGGTGTTGCTGTACTTTATCGCGGTTAAGGACGTGGACGTGGGTTGCATCGGCTTGTTTTAATGCAGAATTTGGATTATCCCCCTTTCGCATCTGGATAAAAGTATATGTGAACTAGTTTGCAGTCGTCAAACGTATGTATGCCCACTATAGACTCCTGGGGGGAGAGAAAAAGAAGTGCTGCAAAGCGAGATCCGCAGAAACTTTCCGCTTCTGAAGGGGAGGAATGCCCGACAAAAGGAGCGCCTGGAAGGATGCTGTTTCTTGTAACATGGAGTTGAAAAACACTTTTGCATTTGCTGTGCTGCTGTGTTTGACCTTCTGCCCCATTTTCACGCAAGAACTTAACCCAAAAGGCAGGAATGTGTGCAAAATCCCGGGGTAAGTCATTCTCGCCTAGGACAACATCTAGGCACGCAAGTACAGTTCAAAGACTTTATTCATATAGCTAGATTTATATGTCGCATGTGCAGAAAATGTTAGAATAACGGTGTAAAATAAAATACTGCATTTTCAAACATAAGTTTGGGAAACTGTAAAAGACTACGCCTCCAGTTGAAGGCTTTGGCAGAATCCGCAGCGCAGCGCTTTTTGGTAAAGCAATTACGACCTTCGGTTGCTTTGTAACGGCGTTTCGCGTCGAAATTAATTCATTTGCCGGGTTTGAATGAAAGGCACAGAAAATCTATCACTCCGTGTGGGTTTTTTTTTGTCTTTTTCTGTATGCATGTAATTAAAATGCACAGATGCACTCCAAAACTACAGACTTCCAGATGTGCACAACTGGAATGTACAGGTACGCGGAAATTCCGCAAGGGGGCGCATCTTTTCAGCTTCTTTATATACGGGATAAAAATCCGTTATGTTGCAGACATTTCAGTAAGCTTTTTATTTTCGCTGTTAAACCCAAATACCCCCTTTGTCTCTTTTTAAGTGGGTTGTCAAAGAGGATATTTCGTAGCTAAAATGCATCTATTGGACATACTTTATTTAGTTCCCTTACCTAAGTCTGCATGTTTCGTTGAAGTATAATTCAGCAGTAAACGACTACATGAAAAATCTGGGAAATTCATTAGGTTTTTACAGCTGTTGTAGGATGGTCTGGTTCAGATCTTCCCAGCCTTTTTTCTGTTTTCAAGCAACCTAGAAACTTCACGTGGTTCGACTGAAAGCGCTGTTGTTTTTCTTGAAAACAACACATGCACTGTTAGTTTACATTTTTTTTTAGAAATTATTATTAGTTCGTGGTTATTGATTCTTTTCAAGCAATGGAACATACTAAATTAGAAAGTAATTAATCATTTATTCTACTGTTATTGTTGGTTTTGCAATTTGTGTGTATAGGCCTAATAACAACAAAAACAAAAAAACCACGGTGTGAATCCATTTCGTAGTATAATGAGGCTTTTTAATAAATTATACCCAACACGGACAGTTTATGTTCTGTTTAATTGTATTTTAAAAGCACTGTTGCTTGTAGGGAAAAAAATATCTTAATTTTATAGTCCTGGTGAAGGGTGGGAGCGGAATACGTAACTAGGGAGACTGACAGACAGCCAGAAGCGGATTCGTAGTGAAACCTGCAGGTGTTTCAAACTGACCGCTAACTTTTAAGAGGATGAACTGTTACTTCTGAATTGTTAAGATGTTCATACAGTTAAAAAGAAAATCAGGGTACCGAAGAGCACGTCATAAACATCAAAATTAGTACGTAAATATTATTTAAGCTGTGTATGACATTCTCTTTCCAATGCCATTGGGATCAGTATGGAAGTTCTGTGCCCTGAGAAATGATTACTGTAATTTCGTTCCATATCGACTTCATAGCCTCAATGTACTTTGTTGCCGTTACATGGAAGAGAAACCATTGACATAACTGGTGCTGTAAATGTCTTAAATGGTAAATGGACTGCATTTATATAGCGCTTTTCTACTCCTATGACTACTCAAAGCGCTTTACAATTTATGCCTCACATTCACCCATCCACACACATGCATTCATACACCGGTGGCGGAGGCTGCCATGCAAGGCGCCAACCTGCACACCGGGAGCAATATGGGGTTCAGTGCTTTGCTCAAGGACACTTTGATGGGGTCAGGAGGAACCAGGGCTCAAACCTGCAACCCTCCGGTAGCACTACCTCCTGCACCACCATCTTTAAAGGGCACCACATGTCCTCAGTCAGTTGAACTATAGTTACCTCTGTACAGACACCCGCCGTATAGGGCCCTGCTGCCAGGCTGACCATGCCTTTTAAGTCACATGCTTTGTGTGTGTGTGTGTGTGTGTGTGTGTTTGTGTGGGTATATATTACATTTTTCAGCCCCCACAAGGGGAAACTAAATTTTATAAAAATCTGTGACTGCAATCAAAAAAACTAAAAATGCCAAAAGGGCTGGGTAGGGGTTAGGGTTGTCATACTTGGGATTAGGGTTTTGCTCATACCTGTAGAAATGAATGGACGTTCCCCACAAAGATATGAATGCAAGCATGTGTGTGTGTGTGTGTGGTCCAGGTATACATTACATTATGGGGACCACATGTCCCCAGAGTGTGTTAAAAATCTGCTATTTTGATGTTGTGAGGATCAATTTATTTATTTATTTATTTTATTTTCCGTCCCCACAAGGGGTAAATTCACTTAATAAAAATCTGTGACTGCAATCAAAAAAGTGAAAAATGCCAAAAATGTTTAGTTACTTATGATTAAGGTTAGGGCTGGGTATATAGGGGTTAAGGATGTCCTGACTGGGATTAGGGTTTTTTCCCATAGAAATGAATGAAAGATCCCTATTTAGATAGGTATGCCAACGTGTCTGTGTGTGTGTGCATGTGCGCATCTGTGTTTCATGTGCTACAGTGCTGCAGTACTAGACATAGAAGCAAACACTGCTGAAAATCCATCAAAAGACCCATCAGCTAGGCGGAAAATCTTCAGGGGAATTCAGAATCCGAAAGTTTTGCTACATACATTTCCATCAAGCTCGTGTTCTGTGAACAGCATCCCAAAAGGGCCAAAAGGTATTATTAAAGTAGATGTAGCCCTTTTCAGCAGTGGAATTCCACAGCATGAGGGCTCAGTGGAGAGCACCGTAGGCTCATACTTCCAGGTTTGGGGCCTGATTCATGGCCCCAGCTGGATGTGTGGAGTTTGCATGATCTCCATGTGTTGGGTCAGCTTTCCCAGGGTACGGCGGTGTCCTCTGGCAGTTATAAAACATGTGGTTAGCAGTGATAGCTATGATGTGATATCTCTCAGATACGAACTGACATCTGTAAGTTGCCCATCGTGTTTGTGAGCGAATGTGTGCCCAGTGATGAGCTGGCATCCTATCCAAGGTGTCATTTGCCTCGTCCCTTGAACTATCCTATCCCAGGCACCACAGGACACAAGGCAGTCATACTGCCTGGATGGGTCACCAGTCCAATAGAGGTCTCATACTCTCGCATGCAGCAGGCCATTTAGAGACACAAATCAAGCTAATTGTATGTCTTTGGACTGCAGGAGGAAATCAAAGTGCCCTGAGGAGATCCACACACAGATGACTAATGTGGTAATTGAGTACCTGAGCCCTGGAGGTGTGAGGCTGCCCACTTGGCACGTGCCATGTTAACACGCTGATATCACATAACACACGTGCCATTGTGACATCACAAAGTCAGCTGGGTTAAGACCTTCAATTAGTTACACTAAACAATTTTCATTATTGTTCCTTCTCAAGATTATGTAACACATGCTTCTCCCTGCCCCTGCATGTGCTTTCCCAACCAGTCGTAATCATTTCATCCTTTCTGTTGGACTCACTCATCGACAGTGTGGTGCTTTAGTGAGAATTGTATCAAAAATGAGTGAGGAGGAGAAGCTCGAACAAGAATTGATCACCAAAGGACGTTCGTCTTCAGCTGTATGAAAGTATTGCAGATACCATCAAGATAATACTGCGAAAAAGCAAGTGATTTCTTGGTACTGCTTTGCATTGGCACAACTGATGACAGCATCACCAGCTTATTGGACAGACTCTAGATAATAACAAGTTTGGTTAGGCTCTAGCTTATTGTGAGTAAATTTTCAACTCTTTTGAAAATATGAAACTGTGGAAACAAGTGGCAGAAATGAGTTTCCTTCACCTAGGCTCGACCTTAGGGAGTGGATGAGGAGCTCAGACATTCGGGAGGAGCTCAAAGTAGACCCTCTGATTCTCCGTATCGAAAGGAGGTGATTCAGGTATCTATCTAGGATGCCTCCTGGTTGGCTCCCTAGGGAGGTGTTTCTGGCATGTCCAAGCCGGAGGAGGCCCCGGGGCAGACCCAGGACATTCTGGAGAGATTATATCTCTCGGATAGCCTGGGAACGCCTTGGTATTCCCCTGGAGGAGCAGGAGGAGGTGGCTGGTGAGAGGGAGGTCTGGGCATCCCTGCTTAGACTGCTGCCTCTGCAACAATGGATGGATGGAACTTTATACCAATATTGTTTAGCCCTAAAACTTACTGAGGTACTGTGCTAGGCAAATCACTTTTGTTATTTCAGACGTATGAATCGTTTACGTCTCAAGCAGGTTGCCCTGTGTCTGTGACACCTTCAGCATAACTGCTAGCAGCTTTACTTACTGACTTTCATCACTGAAAACTCTAGGTAGTCTAAGTTTATTTCATGCGCAGTCTTACACTATTGGGTTCCTTCAGATGACCAGTGACTGAAATAGCAGTACACTAGTGCTGTGTCATTTGCTCTTAGGTTTTCTTCTGTCATTTCCATGCTTTGTCATTGAATGGCAGCTGAGTTTGTTATCTGGACATTTTGTATTATCATCATTGTTTCAGACAATATATTTTTTCAGAAAAATCAAAGAGTGTCGAGTGAGCAAGACAAGCAGGGATTTTTTTTTGTCACAGGAAAGCACTGCAACTTATACTTTGGCAAAGGCAGTGTAAAATCCTTTTTGTGGTCTTTTTCTAGGGGAAATGACTCAGAACAACGTTAGTTGAGTTCTGTCTTACTTATAGATCAGTTTCATCTGGCTTAAAGGACCTGACATATATATCGCTTTGTTCCTTGTGACAGGAAAAGTCAAGACACAGCTTTGTTAAGGATAAGTGTAACAGTCAATATGAATGATTTTTGGCGTTTTGATACATTTTTGCTTAGTAAGACAGGGTCTTTAAAAAGTTGTAGCCTATTTTTGGAGTGTATAATTGGAAATGTATAGAAAAACCCCAATCGCAGCGGCCATTGTCCTTGGTAAAGCAGGGGGGTGTAATGCTGAGGTGAACCAAACAGGCCATGTGTGAAAATAGAAATCACAAAATATAAAAACGGATGCTTCAAAGGTGAGAGGATGTAACTTCATCAGTCCTGGCGAAACCAGACAGGGTGCTGTGATGTGTGCCAGTGATTCGTTGTCTGTCGTCATCAGACGAGGATAAAAAAGAAAACAAACATGACACCCTGTGGTGGTAACAATGCCCTCTGCTGATGAAATGAACACTGCATCGATGCTGTGGCTCCTGGCAGTGGCCAGTTGATATAGCCTTGTCTAATCTTTTAATATTAAAGGATTTATCCACTGAGGAGCTGATTGCTAACACGTTCCTGATTGGGTAGCACTATGATGTCGTCATACAGGCAGTTTCTTCAGACCTGGGAGGCTGTCAAAATATGTGATGCACTAATATACAAAGAACTCCTGTAGGGCTTTGCAGTCAGTAGCTGTAAATCTTGCAACAAACACACAGTGCAGTCTCCGTGAGTTGGTTACACTTTGTTTTCTTTCCAAGAGATTGTTAGTGGAGTTCTGCTGGGTGATGAGAGAACCAGGGAAGGTCAGGGGTCGTCCGTAGCGGGGAAAAAAAGAAACCCGCTCTGACAGAATGCAGGAAGTGGCCCCATACACCTCTCAGGAAATGAAAGCGTACCCGGGGCGTCCCAGGGGTCACGCAGATGGGAGGTGAAGGCGGTGGCCCATCTGTCCACTTCGAAGAGTTAGGGGCTGGGAAACAGGCAATGAAGCTATGCAACTCTCACGAAAACCAGCCGTCTCTTCGGCCATTAGTCTACGCCGGCTGACATTGCAATAGCCAGAATGAAGTATGCATGTGTGGGTGAGGGTGCATACAGCAGGTTACGCTCCCTGTATATATTTGCTGAGGAACGTGTCTTTTGGGGGTATGTGGAGATCACACAGGAGGATCTCACCATCTTCCCGCATGCCTTGGACAGTCTACTAAGCCGCTACCAAAGCTCACGCTCCTGACCTCCCTGTCCTCCAGGTCTCCGGGATTCCACTGCTGTCCTGGGTGGAGCCAACTGGGAGACGAATGCTTGACACGTATGTACTTGAAGCAAAACTGACGAAAGTACCGTCCGCCATGCTTCTCTAGGCTGGCTCCAAGATGTACGTCATGTGACACGTGTGATGTACTGTCCCCCTCCACAGCGCTCTGCGAAGGCAACTTCACCTGTAAGGAGAACGAGGTGTGCGTCAGACCCAACGAGTGCCGCTGTCGCCATGGATACTTTGGAGCCAGCTGCGATACGCGTCCGTGGGGGGGGGGGGGGGGGGGGGGGGGGGGGGGGGGGGGGGGGGGGGGGGGGGGGGGGGGG
>JAODLD010000046.1:30732982-30745828 GCA_026781065.1 Mormyrops boulengeri | reverse complement strand
TCTTACTTGGTGGCCGCCGGGGCATAACTTATGTCCCCCCCCCCCCCCCCCCCCTCTGAAGCAGGAAGAGGGCACCGCAGAGGGTGCATGTGAGGTGCTGGCGAGGTTCGAGTGTGAGATCTGAAAGCACTGACCCGGTTTGGGTTTGAAGCAGCGCCATTCCGGGAATTCCAAGGAACGCAAGAGCTGGACTCAGTTCAGAGCTGAAAAATGTCTTTAATTTAAAACATGCTTAAAATCGAAGATTTAGACAGATGAACTGGAACTGCAGAATAAAATGAAACCAGTACATTCAGTTCAAACAGAATAACACAGTAACCACATTACTGCCTGTTATTTCATTATATAATCTAAAGTGCAATTCAAAAATCCATTATTTTATTCAGAATCTTCATTCTCCTGTTCAATGAGAAATCAATAAAAGTATATTTCTTATAATACACAGTATATTCTTTGTGTAGTTCAAAGTACACTTCCAGGGACGTCTACAGGTAATCATTTTTAGCATCAGTACTTTTTCGTCTATACTTCAAAAAGACTTACATTACTCTAAACTAACACTCCACTTTTACAGAGCACTGTTTCTCACTTGGTTGGTTGTGACATCATTTTCAGTGGGTTCCGGACTGTGTGGTTAAAACAACAAAAATCTTGAAAATGTACCTTTTTTGTAATGTTGGACTTTTTGTCACAAATGATGCGATGATGTCCTGCAAATTGTTTTTCTGTTTTGCAAATTTAACTGCAAATTTGGTTCACAATTTTTTAATTAATTAGTTTCTGAAGCCTGAACCACCTGAGAACCACTGTTACAAAATACATTCTCAGTCAGGAATACTTAAGGAGTATTTCCTTTAATGCTCAAGCTGTGGAGTTTTGTTTGACTTAATATCCATTTACACTATTTTTACCCTAAACTGTCGTGTCTCAGTATTTATGACTGCCGGTAAGAGTTTTGGGCCAGTTATGTTGATAAAGGTGCAATATAGAAGTATATTTGAATATACAGACGCTCCTCTACATACGAACGAGATACGAAAGGCCGTTCGTAACTTGAAATGTTCGTAAGTCGTTATTCAACATCATTTTAAGGGTATACACAAGTACAAAGAACTAGGATGCCAGGACCACGCACGCTACGCTGCTGCGCAGCGGGAGTAGCGGCCAGAAGTCGTACTAGGCGGAATTGGCGTGCAGAAAAAAAAAATTGATGTTGCGAACAGGAAACGGCAGCCCAACAAACACAATTTGGGCTTACAGTCCTCTTCGTTCGTATGTCTGAAAGTTCACAAGTTGAAAGTTTGTAAGTAGAGGAGCGTCTGTATTAAAAATATATATATTAATTTTACTGTATTTATTTTGTCAATTTAATTTGGCTGTTTCAGCTGAAGACATACGCCCCAGTAGAGTTTATGTGACGTCTGTGTTCTCTATGCCCCCCCTC
The DNA here is from genome assembly GCA_026781065.1 of Mormyrops boulengeri. Lineage (NCBI taxonomy): Eukaryota > Metazoa > Chordata > Actinopteri > Osteoglossiformes > Mormyridae > Mormyrops > Mormyrops boulengeri. The sequence continues at coordinate 30,744,384 of JAODLD010000046.1, read as the reverse complement.
TCCCCCATGTTCTGTCTGCTCCCCCCCCCACAGAGTGCCCTAGTCAGTTCTGGGGGCCAGATTGCAAGGGGAAGTGCATGTGCCACCCCAACGGCCAATGCGACGATGTGACGGGCGAGTGCACGTGCAATCCCAACCGCTGGGGACCCAACTGCGAGAACGCCTGCTCCTGCCAGAAGGGCAAATGCGACCAGGCCACGGGCAAGTGCAGCTGCAACCCAGGCGTCTGGGGGCCGCAGTGCTCGCAGGTCTGCTACTGCAGCGTCAACTCCGTGTGCGAGCAGACGACCGGCCGTTGCATCTGCAACCCAGGCTACTATGGGCGCAACTGTGGGGCGCAGTGCGTCTGCAGCGGCTCACCGTGTGAGCAGTTCACCGGCCGCTGCCAGTGCCGTGAGCGCCTCTGGGGGCCGCGCTGTGAGCGCTACTGCCAGTGTGTCCACGGCAGGTGCAACCCCACCGACGGCTCGTGCACCTGCTCCCCAGGCTACCGCGGCAAGTTCTGCAGAGAGCCATGCCCCGCCGGGTTCTACGGTCAGAACTGCAGGCACAGGTGAGTGTGGAGGGATGGCGTCGTCTGCGGGTCCCGCTGATTTCCTCACAGACCCGTTACACTAACACATCGGTACAGATGGCTGCTTCATCAATTGAGATGAGATTGTTATGATATAAGAATATATATGCTGTCCTGATACAAACTGCCCCCCCCCCCCAGGCTGTACGCCAGCCTGTACGCCAGCCTGGTGCGCTGGGCCACCTGGGACAGGCTCACGACAGTCCTGAACTGAATAAGTACTTGTGTAAAATGGGTGGGTGGATGGATGGATAGTGAATCAAATTAAGCTGTTTCTATTACATAATATATTACCTCACCACCGGAGCAGCTCAGTGCATAGCATTTTTGCCTCTTTACCTCCCAGGTTGGAGGTTGAAATCTAGAGGTGGCTTCGTGTGTATGGAGCTCCCACTGTCTCATGTAGGTTTCCTCCCGCAGTCCAAGGACAGGTGTTTAGGTGTCTCTAAGCTGTCTATCATGTATGATTGCATGTGCCCTGCGATGGACTGACATCCTGTCAAAGGTGCACCCTAACCCTACTCTGATCATGTTTAAGACACTTGACCAGGATGTATCTTTAGACATAAATTGATATTTTTGGGAAGGCTTCTTCTGGTGCCCAATTCTTCCTTTGCATTCAGTTCCCATAATTCCAGTCCTCACTCCCCATTCCCACATAATCTTCCCGCTGCCCTTGTCCCCCTCAGATGTGGCCACTGCAAGGGCCAGCAGCCGTGCAAGGTGACGGAGGGCCGCTGCGTGACGTGTGAGCGCGGCTGGAACGGCACCAAGTGCGACCAGATGTGCGCACCGGGTTTCTTCGGGGAGAACTGCAAGGATGTCTGCCCGCCATGCAAGGACGGCCACTTCTGCAGCCGCATCGATGGCAAATGCTCCCACTGTAACCCCGGCTGGACCGGGGATCGGTACGTGACAGCCGATCACATGACCGTGATCACATGACCGTGTCCTGCTGTGGGATTCCCAGCAAGCCTCGCCCCTAAGCTCCCATGTTGTTTACATTCATTCTTTCATCTTATTGAACGTTTGAGGTTCGGCGAGCCGGAAATGCTCATTGGGAATGCCTGTAGGCTCCACCATGATTCTAGAGGGCTCCAGAAAGTTCCAGAAGGGTGTGTGGCAAACCATTCTTCTTCCTCTGTTTTATTCTGCAGGTGTGAGACCAGGTGTCCAAATGGGACGTATGGCGAGAACTGCGAGAACAACTGTAGCCACTGTTTCAACGGGGACTGCCACTTTGAAACAGGAGAGTGCCTGTGTGACCCCGGCTTTCACGGCACCTTGTGAGTGGAAGCCTCCGACCCCCAGGCCTTCCCCTCTGCTCTGATTGCACATTGAAGCCTCTCTTGCCACCACGTTGCATCATGCTGGCCTGACTCTATTGGCAGTAGGCCTCTCGGAAAGACCAGCATGAAAATCTCAATGTTGGGATCTACGTCTGTGCTCATTCAGCAGCCAGCACAGACGTATAAGCACACCTCTGCCCTTTTGTGTAGGATTCCACCCCTCCACTTTTAAGATTCATACTTTAAATCAAGGCTGGGACACATAGGCTCACTTTAACACCACAGCTAAGGTTAGTGTGGCATTAGGACTTCTGCTCTCTTACGTTCTGATCCCTTGACTATGATTAATAAACCTTAACGTACCCTCATTGAGGCTATTTACAATTTGATTTGTTGAAATGAAGACCAATGCGAGTAGATTAAAGTGGTACTTTAGAAGAAACCACTGTTTAAATTTAATACTTATAGCAAAAAGATGGAGGACAGAAATTGGATTAAACTGATCAGTATGTGTAGAAAGACCCGCATGACAAAGATTCCTCTTTCCCATCAGGGTTGCATAGCTGACATCGCGGTGGACATCTGTTTACATTTAGCGTCTTGTTGCTAAGAGCCCCCCACACCCCCGCCCAGCTTTTTGGGCGGTTTCTCACACAGTTATCCGAGGCCGGATAGCATCTCCAGGGCGGCTATGCTGTTTGCACAGTGATGAGTCAGAGCGATTTGCCAGACGTAGCCTGTCTCCAGGCTCCCGATGTCCTCGTCACAGGGGCCTAATGGACACAGATATGCTGAAACAAGCTGACAGAAGCACATTGCCCCCCCCGAGAAAGAAAAGCCCTCGAGGGGAGGGAGGGGCACAGTGCTTCCGATGGAGGCAGGCAGGCGCTTACGGGGGGAGTGGTGTCTTCATGGCTCAGGGTGCTTATTTATTTGTACCCCCTACAGACCCCTGGTGCTGAATCCGCAGTTTTTTTTTTTACCCCATCACGGGAAAAACAAAAATAAACCCCGACAGTAATGGAGGCTACAGTCGCATGGTCACAATTCTGCTGACCCGACTCTGCTTCCACATCGCCCGCCTTTGATGCGGTTTCGACTACATGCCGCTGTGCTCTCTCTCCCGCCGCCTCTCACTCGCTCCTCCCAGGTGGAACACACTCATGGTCCCGTTCCCTTCCACCGCGGTCTTACACACCCATGGTGCCGGGGGGGGGGGGGGTCCCATAAAGGAACACCCAGATCGAGTCTAGCAAGAATGTCAAAGGGATGGATAGACGAGAGACGACCATTATCCGTCAGCCACATCTGTGATGGCGTGAAGTTGTATGGTTCATAAATGGCTTAGTTACCATCCGAGAATAAACAAGGTTTCGTTTTATGATACAAAACAGAATCAAAATGAGGAAACAGTCCCCCTACAAAGCGAAACATCAATTAAACCCTAAAACTGAAAGGGGCACAGCAAGCCCAAAGCACTGCATTCATACCTCTGTCACACGTATCCCTAGTGTGGCCAGCTGGCCCTATCTACACCCACCCAGCCTAGTACTCTGAACAGGATCAGCTGGATTTCCTTACCTGAGGAGCTTATTGGCCTGAGTCTGGTGATCGGTCACCATGCAAACTGGCCAGTGTAACCCAGGTTCATGCCATTGTGTATGTGTTTATATATGATGAAACATCCAAAGACTTATTACTAGTGCCTAGTATAACTAAATAGACTAAACTAAATTATCTAGTGTAACTAAATAGTTAAATAGTAAAGTCAGGCAGTATAAGCTATGAATTAACCATTACCTCACATAAAATTGGTGATGAAATGATTTTTGTATTATGCATTTATAATAAATGGGTTTTATATTATTTATAATATAAAACCCATTTACTGTATTTTAAATATTGTATATTGTTGTTCAGAAAAACTACGGTATGTTTATGACAGAGAATATGACATGGTTTTAGTAGTAAACCACAGTATTCACAGCTGAGGATCATGCTACTGTATCTATTGAGTTCTTAAATTTATGCTTTTGCAGATGATCCAATGTTTCTATCTGTCTGTAATTATTTGTTTTTGCCAATTTGCTCTGTTTCTGGTGTTTTGTTAAGTTTAATTCTCATTAGATAATTTTGTAAAAACTTACAAATGCCGAAATTATCATTACTGCTGCTAATGCTGCTATTACTGCATGTGCAGTAATAATAAGAGTAATAATAGATAATACTGCACGCCGTCTCCCTCTCACAGCTGCAATCTGACCTGCGAGTCTGGCCAGTATGGAGTGAACTGCGCACAAACGTGCCCCTGCCATGACCAGAGGTGCAATCCCATCTCCGGGGCCTGCAACTTGTGTAAGACCCTTCAGTTACCTCGTCTTCCCAAAAACTTCAGCTCATTCAGCAGAATCTGAATCTGAACCTCTCAGTGCCCCCCTACCCCCCTCCAGACACACCCGCAGGGCCAAGAAGTCAAGAGCTTCGTAATTAGCTGGCAAGTAAAATCAGGCGTTTACGAGGTCTGGGGAGAGAATGCTGTTGAATGGGTCTCCTAGCACTCTGACTAATATCTGGGTGGAAAGACTACATGGTTGTGTTGTTCAGTGATGCAGACACTGGTAAGGCAAAGCGGTATCTTTGGCTTATAATTCAGGGTCCCCCCCCCCCCCCTTGTGCCCTGTGTTTGCTGAGATAACTGATTGGATGACAGATATATTTTTATGGAAGTACTCAAACATTACGGTGATATAAGTAGTTTGTCTCCTAGTCCTAGATGCAAACTAATTTACTGTATATTTGCTGTCTCTGACACATTTATGTACAGGTTTACGTACATTAACCTGCTAGCTACTAACTTCACATGACAGAGACATCTGTGTTACGGCATCTGGATGGCTGAGGCTAGGTATCTACTTCTACCTGAAACTTAGTTATAACTCCACTAGTGTCTACTAATGTTTTACTAATACGCTAAACATAGGGGCCTTTCTTTGTTCGGAGAATGGAGTTTAACCACAAGCTGAAGTAAACCGCCCTTCAAGCGAAAAAGGATGTATGCACATTCAAAACAAAAATATGTTTTTTTTGGACAGTCGCACTGCTCTATTGGCTTGGGTTACCTGCCAGCTGCTAATTCACATGACAGGGACGACCGTGTCACGGCATCAGTGGGGTGACTCATTCCGAGCATAGGTGTTGTACTAATGGGCGTATTTAAATAACCCTGGCACTAAATACAACAGGATGCTTTATTTGTGCCTTTAAGACCTTTAATGAAACAATGTTGAATTGTATTTACTTTTGATTTATTAAGATGGAATGTATAATAAAAAAATTACTTGAACTTTGTTGTTGCATTACTGAATGCAACGACATCAATCCATCCAGACTACTTATCCAACACAGGGTTGTGGCAGTGTGATAATTGTATATAATTATATTTTAGCTGTTTCAATAACAGAGAGTATATTCTAAGAAAAGCCGAAGAATATCGAATATACGTAAATCTGTGGATCAAACTCTAGTTGACTGATAATAGCAGCTAATATGACATGTTACAGTGTTCAGTACTTGCAGATCCACTCAGGTTGCCTTGGTGAAACTGTGTGAGACTGGGGGGTGTATGGCAGAGGGTTGACCTCCATGGTACCGGAAGGGCGGGATCCACAGGGTTACAGGATTAATGCCCAGTGGACACTGCTGGGAAGCTGTGATGATGTGATAGTGTCTTATCTCTCTTTGCATCACGATGAATACAGGAGATGATTGCTTGTCTAGGCATTTCAAAGTAAATGGTTAAGATAAACTAGGATGTGTTGAAGGTCGTAGTTCATGATTAGGGTCTTCAAAAGTAGTGACATATCACTGTGCGGATTGGATGAAAGATAATTGGTAAGGCAGTGTGTGGTCATAATGGAACAATGGTATGAGACATACAAACAAAGCAATTTTATAAAGAAATTGAAACCTAGATATTAGAGTCAGGTTACCAATTCTCCTTTGTGGAGGAGGAATAGGAGGCATGAGATGAGATTATTTTATTTTTGTGTCTGTATGTTTTGCGTTGTTTGATTTTCTGAGGCTAGGTATCTGCTTCTTGCCTGAAACTTAGTTATAACTCCACTAGTGTCTACTAATGTTTCACTAATACGCTAAACATAGGGGCCTTTCTTTGTTCAGAGAATGGGGTTTAAGGAACTACCCAATCACCAAACCACAAGCTGAAGTAAACCGCCCTTCAAGCGAAAAAGGATGTATCCACATTCAAAACAAAAATATGTTCTCAACCCTTGGCATTACCCCAGTGGAAACTTCTGTAGAAATTCCCAGTATAATTTTCAACTGATTTCAAATAGATTTTTGGACAGTCGCACTGTTCTATTGGTTTGGGTTACAGATGCCTACCACAAGTTGTACCAGTAAACTCACTGCTGACGTACTGGTGACTGACATTAATCAGTACGTACTAGTCAAAACAAACTAAAAAGTTGTTCTGTCTGGAATTTCTGTTAGTCTGCAACTGTAGTAAAATGAACTGATAAGGGAAAAAAAAAACGATAAAATATGGAAATAATGAGGCAGCAGGGTCGGTTTTGTCACCCAAGGCAGAATTAGAGTGCTATGCTATGCAGACAGGTTACGCAGCAAAGATGCTCCCTGGATAGACGAAGGTGTTAATGCTAGCTCTACTAGCACTTGACCCCACCTACACCGTGTACAACAGGCCATGGAGTTCTTGGGGCTAGTAATAGCAGTGATCACTAGTTAGCAGAAACCTAAGACTCTGGTGTATAATTTACTCTTGTGTTTCGCCAAGTTTCTTGTGCGATATTTGAGTGCTATGGAAAGTGTTGCTACAAATTGCCTCTGAATGTAGAATTTAGCTCTGATTACCAGGCTAATTCTTATCAGTGTTGGTTTCGCAGTTCCTTATTGTAGAGACACGCATTACATACTTACAGTTTGGACCTTTCTTTCGGAAGGAGCCCCACATATGTGTGTTGGTATTGTGGAAATTAAAGTGAAAGAGCTGGCGTAAAGGTCCATTTAACCTAGTAACTACAAACAGGCTTCAGAGTACTATAAGAAAATCTGAAGGTTCACAGTGGGTGGGTCCCTCTGGTTCTGGCTTGTTTGTACCCCCTGTGGTTGGGCTCTGCTTGTAGTCCAGGGGATGATGTGGCCTGGAAATCTGCTGGTTGTTGGTTCACCATCCAGGTGAGCTTTGCTGCAGCAGAACTCAGTGAAATTGCTTAACCTACTCTATGTGTAAATATACACTCGCATTGGGTAAATCTAGCCATGTCCTCGGTGAGGGTCACATGTCCATCCAAGCCAGCATGATGACACCCGAAAGAGGAAAATGGCCAGGTGGGGCTCTGGGCTGACTGCCTGACACACACAGTGGCCAACTCGCTTCTCTGCCCTTTCAGTGCCTAACCAGAGGATGGGTGTGATTGCAGCCGGATCCCTTGTCACCTTCCTCCTCCTCGTCCTCCTCTCTCTCTTGTGCTGCTGCTTCCTCTGCAAAAAGAGAGACGAAAACAAGTAAGTGGCTGAAATGTACCCTGGGGGCGGCGGGGGGGATTCTGGGGGATGGGTATGGTAACCTCTAACCAGAGACACAATCCACCTCATAATTTGTGCAAACATTTTTTTGCACTACATTGTTTTTTAAGAATTCATGTACATTGTGTAAAGATAGAAGCATGCTAATTTCACATTGTGGAACACTGATAAATGATAAAATGTACTAAAATGTACCATCCGTCACTGATTTTGTCATTTGGGCTGCATCAGTTGCAGCTGGTGGCCCATCCAGATGTGTGCTTCAGTTTGTATTGTTGCATTTGGCCTGTTTGCATGTGCACAGCCTGCGATGTTCCTGCACGGTGCTTGGCTTTGGGGTGCGCTGTAAATCTGTGGCTTTTTTGTCCCCCCTCCCTCCCAACACCACCAGCCCAGAAAGCTCCACCAGCAGCCAAAAAGCCAAACGACTCCTCTGTGGAAGATTCAGCCGAATCAGCACCAAGCTGCCCCGGATTCCGCTGAGACGACAGAAGTTGCCCAAAGTTGTCGGTATGACCCCCCACCCCACGACCAACACCCCCCCTCCCCCCAGCCGGTACATCAGCCTCGCATCTGGCGATGGGCCCCCTTGCTTCCACAGGGCCCCATCTCCTGGAAATATGCAATCACATATATTGTGTGGACTGTTCTTTCTGGAAGCCATATTGTCTTATCGCTCAACACACCCTCGCCCTGCCAACTCTGTGGTGCATTTAGGCAGAGCTTAGCGAGTATGCCATGTCACGCTTTTGCCACAATTTGAGCGAGGCATAAAAATGGGTCACACCGTGTAGTCAGACTCAGCCCCCAAGGCCAGCCTGGACTCTGGGATGCCCGGTCCCCTTGGTCTGCTCTCACACTGTAAATAGCCCTCGGTCGTCTGCGGTGACTCCCCGAAGGGTCTGCAATTTCATTTGAATGGAATGTTCTGGTCCCGAGCTCTGTTGTTCTTGGCGGACGCAAGTGCCATGTGTTCATATTATTACAACCCAAAACAGGCACGCTTTCTTTCTTTACCCTTTCCCTCTTCCTGAAAAAAAAGTGGTTTTTAGGAGAGCGCTTACTTATAAAAGAATCGGAAGTGCCAGGGTAATCAACAAGCAGGTTCCTTTCCCAACACCGGCGTGGTGTTATGGCTCCAACAGACCCCAAGAACCCAAGCTGGCATCAGGAAAACATTAAGGCAGCTGGACCAGAAGAAGCAGGTCAGCTGTACTGTTGGGAATCTCTGTATTATAAAAATGTTGTCCTCATAACTCATAGCTACCCTGACCACCTCTAAAAATCATGGACGGGCTGCCTTACTGAATACATTGCGAAAATCCCAACACCGAAGCCTGGAAACGAGTTCTCAGAAGCGACATTTCTCCCAGTTTCGGAGTATGTTTTAAATAATATTTGATTATGCCTTAAACATTAATCTCTGACTTGGAATCGAAATAATGACGTCACTAACACAGCTAGGAGGTGAGAGCCAGCATCCTACACAAACAAATGACTTTTGATATTTCTGTAGTCGTCCGACCTTGGCTGTTGGTTTGGGGGTGGTTAAAGGGCTTTGACCTCCTTTTGACTTCTCCGCCGAAAGGCATGTGCTTCACAGCGTGCTTGACGGAAGATACATGTCAGTGGTTGTCCCTCTATCACGCTTAGGCAGGCAGCACAAAAACGACATTGTTCTGCTTAGCAAGTGACGATAATTTTTTTAACCCTACATGGAACTTTTAAACTTTTCAGAAGATCTTCATAAATGAAGGAAAAAAATCGTCCGTTACACAAGATGGCAGTAAAAAAGCATTCTTTTTTTTTTAAGTGGGACAGCTGGGCTGACTCTCGAACAAACAAACCTTTCATTCTGGTAATGTAAACTCTGGACTACAGTTGTGCTTGTGTGAGAATCATACAGAGTGGGAATGCGAAGACATCGGGACCGAGGCTAGACGTGAAGTAAGAGGTGGATTGTTGGGGAGTTGAGCTGAAAACGACTGAGTTGTATATAAGAATGAAAGAGGAACAGCCTCTTCCTCACAGTCTGGAGCTTTTCTTTCTCCCTGTCCCTCTCTGGCTCTGTTCTCCTCATTGCCCGGCTGGCGGAGCGAGATCTGTCTGCCGTTTGAAACCTTACCCTCGAATGGGCTCTGGAGTCCTGTGCATACCACGAGGGGGGGTAGGGGGGCTCCTCTGAGCCTCCAACGGGAAGTGGCCAGATTTATCCGGGCCTGTGTCAGACCTGTGATTTATCTGCGCCAGGGTCTCTGGCAACAGATGTTGGAGATGGGGGGTGGGAGGTCAGGGAGACTTCAGGGAGATGAAGGGGGTATAGCCCAGAAAGAGGTACTCTGGCAAAATACAGCCCATTTGTGACACCTGAAGGACGCTTTGTTGACTGCCACCCCTCTAAGGGGGCAGTTTATGTCACGTACAGTTCAGCCTTACATAAGTTCCCACCTATTGGCGCAATCCTTTCAGAAAAGTGCTGCAGATCTGGGACACTTGCTGTGTCAAACTCAGGCACCAAACGACTATGTCTCTGCAGCTGGAGCTCATCCGGGGGCCCGGTTTTAGTCCAAAAGCTCCTTCTAGAGTCTGCCTCAGTGGGGCCCATTCTCTGTTAAACCCAATCTGAGCTAGCCATTGCCCCATCAGAACTTTTCGTTAACATTTCCCAATGAAGGGTCCCAAGTCGGCCTCAGATGCCAATGAAAAGGAATTTGAACGGCTCGGGTTTGACCGGAACTAGGGAGTCCCCACTGCGTCGTGGGAAATGAGAGAGGTGGGAAATAAGAATCCCACGTGCACTTGCATGGAGAGTTTGTGCTACATCTGTGGACTTTTGGCTTTGGGAGGGTAGCATGGCTTCCAGGTATAATTGTGCTTTAATGGTATTTCCTCACAGGAGTTACAGTCCTTCGTCTTCTGCAGTGAGGTGAAGCAAGCTTCTAGCCCCAAAAGCAACTGTCAGGCAGCATCATGTGAAATCTGGACAAAGTAATATCGGGATCTCATATATGGCGTGAATCAGGATCTCATAGTTTGCATGAACACTGCTAGGTCTAGGTCAGAGATTATTTTAACTGACATTTAAAAATGTACCAGAAAGTCACGGTGTATATTTCCATCCAGGCCTAAAGAAAATTCCCTCCGATATTTTCTTGGAAGACTTGGAAGAGTGTCAAGACATGCCTGAATTTTCTGGGAGTTCCTTGGGATTTTTTTTATTTATCAAGAACAAATAGATGACATTGAGTATCATCGCTTCATGCGGTCAGCAGCTAGATGCCTTCCAGTCTGCGAGTGGAAGGGAAAAAGACCACAGCCGTCCCCCAGCTGTCCCTCTGGGTCAGCAGAAAAAGGCTACATCAAAGGGGGAGAGGAGAACAAGCAGTCATAACAAAGTACCGGCATGACATACCACGCCCAGCTGCTATGGTGCCGAAGCAAGCTCTGCCTAAATAATCTGCTGATGGGGTCACTGTTCTTGTCACTCTGTGACAGAACTTTATTAGTCCACATGACCTCATTTTGAGTTTGTACTCAACAACTCTTTCCCCTTTGAATCTGTTGATATTAGTGGTGTAACAGTTCTGAAATCAAGGCCGAAGCCATGATACAAATGTTCACCAGCACCCACAAACCCAACCCACACATTCAGCCAGTTGAGCTTTCATTACATTACCAGTGTTACAAAACATATTTTCCTTTTCACAATTAACACTAAAACACATGTAAATCACGAAATTATTATTCTATTAAAATGAAATATTTTTGCAAATATTACATATTACACCTTCCAATTGTGTGCGTCACATGGCTATTTTGGTCCAATCATGGTCTGCGGCTGCGGTAAAAGCTAGCTAGTTTCATTAGCTCAAGATAGATAATAACCCAGGGATTGCGGGGGGGGGGGGGGGGGGGGGGGGGGGGGGGGGGGGGGGGGGGGGGGGGGGGGGGGGGGGGGGGGGGGTGGGGGG
>JAODLD010000046.1:30719021-30731494 GCA_026781065.1 Mormyrops boulengeri | reverse complement strand
AAATCAGCCACCTGAAGCTGTCACTGCACTGGGCAACTGACCTGGACCCCGGGCCAATGCGCACACACACACACAAACACACAGTGGTACCTCAGAACTCGAACTTAATCCGTTCAGAACTCAGGTTCGAATCCTAAAAAGTTCTGATCGAATTTTCCCCATAAGACATAATGGAAAACCAATTAATTGGTTCCCGGCCCCAAAAATATTACACGGAGCGCAGACAGAAGCGCAGGATGCCAAGAGTCGGGGAAAATGTGGGGTCTAATGGAAGCGAAAATGAAACAAAACGACAGCAATACATGTTGACAATATAATGACCGGACTGGGGAAACAAACTGAAACACGGACTAAACACATTAAACTAATGACAGCAACAGGAAACAGCTGGAAAACACGGAGAATCCACACGAGGTTAACGAGGGGGGCATAGCACACGAGATGATCGGATGGGCGGGGTATGACAACGTACAATTATTGCGTAACTTTTTGGTGAGCAATGGCTACCAAAATGATATAAAGTACAGTGTATTACCTGATATTTTCAATAAAAAAATCACCAATAAACGATGCTATCACAGCGAATGCGAGGCTGAGAATGAAGCGTTACCATTGGTTTCCGCTGAGAGACATGCCGCGTGACTCATTTCCCCGCGCGTTCAAGTTATCTTAGGTCGGCGTTCACGGTTCGACTTCTGAGATTCAGATCGAGTTCTAGGTCATTTTTTTCGAACCGGTTGGTTCGACTTTTAAGAAATTCAAGTTCTAATGAGTTCAAGTACTGAGGTACCACTGTATGTGTATGTGTGTGTATGTATATATATATATATGTGTGTGTGTCTATATATATATACACACACAACATACACACACACACACACATATATGTTATTTCATACAGCTATAATCTATGAAAGAGAAGACAAGTTTCAAGCATGAAAGGTACTGAGATGTAGAAGGCTTTCTGTGGACTGTTCATATGCTAATAATCAAAGAATTCTGGTTGCCAGATATTAGTGAACTGACTGCATTATTTATGAGAGGATGTGGTTGCCAGTTGTTTCCACACAGAACTGGTATTTATGATGTATATATATTGCTTCTTTGAATGCTGAAACAGCAGTGGGGATGCATTTGGACAATGGTGCAAAGGCATTAGGTTAAGGCGTTTTACTATGGTCAGTGTTACAAGAAAAATAGTCTCGTGTGACAGTTAAATCTTGAGCACTAGTTTACGCCCTGTGTGCAGTCATTCTCTGTGATGCTTTGTGTTAAAATAATTTTTGATCTATTTCAGTTGTCGCCATTTGGAGTTGAGGTAGCTTATTTTATAACCCATTTCCCGTCAAGCAAAGCAGTAATCAAAAAACAGTGTTAGAAAAGTGTGGAAAACAGATCTTCAGAGCTCAGAAGCCTTGTCGGTCTTTGAAGTGTATACCATACTCATTTCCCCTAGCAACTGCTAGCCAGTTGAACACACCCAGTCCGATGAAAGATTGGTGCAAGTTTCCAGTATCTTGGTGCAAGTTTCCAGTATCTTGGTGCAAGTTTCCAGTATCTTCACCCTTGTGCGAGAGCTAACAGCCCGACGTTCTTCCAAGAATTCCCGGGTTTGCCTGCCCACTTTGCCATGGTAGGAGGATGGAACTGGGAGAGCATCCCAGACACCACATGCGTACTCCTCATCTGCTGATAATGGCCACAAGACAGACGGCCATCTTCAGGGACGAATAACTGGAAATTATTTCGTCGTCATCGCTGTCCCGTAACAGTTTTCTCTTCTTTAAATTGGTTGTAAGTTTTTTTTTTTTCTTCATCTTATTTCTGCTTGGGTTCAAAGTCACCTTGCAGAACACCTCCTTCACATCTGGTGTAAAGAAGTTAGTCATTGGTTCGTTTCTCCAGCTATAAAATCATACGTTTTAATTCAAAACAAGAGGATTCAGAGGGTTGTGTCGTAGTGCTAAGTAATCAGACCACTAGTATTTTAATTAAGGTACTACTGTTCCCATGGGTAACACCCAAAGCAGGTATATGTTTGGAATATGACCAGTCATTTCTTCTGTTTCCACCATGCTGTGTAATAGCTTGAACACATTAAATGCCAAAATCAACAAGCCTTGACCATTCCATCAGCGTTTCTTGAACACCCTACTGAAAAACTGTAAGGGGATGTATTGTTAAGTTGAAAAACAGCTGCTGACAGACACCGACCTCCCCCCTCCAGCGAGTCCGTGAGGGAGACATTTACACGCATTCAAAACCTTTACATACAAAATAACACATTTTTGTTCTGGCAGAAATGTTTAAGCCTATATCGAGTAATCAGAAATGGTTTATTCACTAATAAACCAAAGCTCGAGTAAAACTATCCAGGGCCTGTTTTGTTTGCCTAGAAAATATATTTTTTAACATTAGCTTTTTAAAATAGTTTTTTCTCCTGTCATGGAGAATAATAAGCGCTTGTTATTCAAAGAATATTTTATATATATTTTATATATATATATATATATACACACACACACACACGCACAGACACACACACACACACACGTAAGATAAGCGGGCTCTTTCGGTAAACTGGATATAGTCAAAGTGTTGAACACAGTGTATTTTAATACTAGTTTGTGGTTGGTTTTGTTTTTGTTTTTTTAAATTCACAATACCTGTTGAAGTGTTAACATAGAGGCATTTAGTGTATGTCGTTAGGCTTCCGTTTGGAACTAAAAGTCCCTGTAAATGCTAATGAAATGTTTTGATCTCTGTTTTTGTGTTGTTTGTTTCTATGGTACAAGTACTTCCTACATTACAACCCTTATTATTATTTTTGTACTTGTAAAAAAATCAGAACAGTATTATTGTTAATACGTGTAAGCTGTGCTTATATGATTTGATTTGCTACTTCGTGTTACTTTGTGTCTATGAACTGGCTTTCATATTTTATTTTATTTCCTTTAAAAATAACTTTGGCTTTAAGAATGAGAACATACTTTACATCGTTTACTACAGATATGTTTTGCTGGGAATTTCCTGCTCTTGTGCTGAAGACGTTACTACTTTCAGTTTGAGGTTAAATGATTTTTTTTTTCTAAAATAACAGCTGTTATGGCATAAGGTATGTTACTTTTTTAATTGTTTCTGTTACCATTTTTGTTGTAAGGACTGTCACATTCTTTCTGCGCATATCACAGTATAACCGCAGCCACTAAAATATGTTTGTTTCGCTGATATCTGTAAAAGTCATACGGAAACAGAATGGAAGGCTGAGAAGTGACCACATATTTAGCTAGCTTCAATAAATTTCTGGACCTCGGGTCTGAAAGCACCTGTGCAACATGGCCGCAAGACTGTCAGTGTCATTATCTTCATTGTTTCTGTTGGTTTGTCCACTGTTTTTTTGTCGTTCTAGCTTGTAATTGATTCAGTGTTTTTTTAATTGATAAAATAAAAACAAATGTGTATGCATTGTCACATGGTTTCTTCATAATGTCTTTAATACAGAACTCATTGTTTTCAGTTAATTAATTAACGAGTGTATATGAATTGACTGCCACCTCTATGTTGTAGACACCGATTTCCAGATTTACTCATCGTGGGATTGGGTGAGGATCTTTCTGACGTCCTGAAACCAAACACCTTCCCACAATAACGTCCATTTTACAGCTTCTTGGAGACTCCTGGCAGGATTTTCTGGGGACACGGGGACCTGTTCGAGCTGGAGGGTGGGGGGGTTTTCACATCGGTCTGACCCAGGACCGTCAAAAGAAACCAGAGCCAGCGGACCCACTGCCGGGCTTTACTTTGGGACAAGGGGTTCTTTCACGGCAGAACAGTCGGAACTCTGTACAGAGGGGCTTGCAGTTAATGCATCATGCAGTGGATATGTGGGGGGGGGGGGCACAGGAGAAAAAGCAATAGCCAGAGCATGGATCATGTGGTTTCTAATTGAATCCAGACGTGGAAGCTTGTGCTGCTAACACGACGCTTCAATTATGCCCCTCCCCCACACTTTTTTTGTTGCATAGACTAAACAATCCCTTCTGAAGCTGCAACATCAGGAACTGTGAGAAGACCCCAGACGTCACATAAGAGTCCACAGGACAAGCCTGGTACAAAGACTGCAGCACAGTTAAAGGGCAGAGCGGTGTCTTCTCACACGGATTTTAACGGGCGGTGTACATCACCCCACAGATAGCCAGGATGCCGTTTCTTGATGACAAATATACCCCTCGTATTTGACTTCTAGCCGCCTGCTTGCCATCCAAGACACTTCTGAAGTGTTGATGTTGGCGTTCCTTGCTATACAGGGTTTAGTTTACAGCAGATCTACATTAAAAAAGAAAAGAAACTATTTAGATTACGACAGTGGGAAGGTAAATTGTTTATTGCAATCAAACTTTTCTGTACCAGTCAGCTAGTCTACATTCATAGCAGTCAGGTCCTCTGTAAGACCTTCAAATCACATATTAAACTGTTTGATAGTTATTAGCTACTACCTAAACATAGGGTGAAAGCTATTTTTGATGACTCTGCACTTGACTTTACTCTGATTTGTATTTGGGCTTCTGTAGGGTCAAAAATATGCCTTTTGCTGGGGATTACAGAGATTTGAACTGAATCTCCAATGATAAAGTGCAAACAAAGGCCCCATACAGGAAAACTTCCAGATATGGTAGTTGAATGTTTGTGGAGGAGGGAAGGGTGTAAAGGAACTGAAATGACTTGTTGACTGCCAGTCTAAACATATCTTGGAACTTGGCCTGTAATCAAATGCCAGGTCTTTAGAAAGAGCTAAGGCCTTAAAACTGAGCCCTGTAACAAAGCCAGCAGTCTAGGCCCAGAAGCCTAATGAGATCCCTTGGTTGCCATGGAAACAGGCCGAGATTGCATCCACATCTGGTAGCCATTTCAGCCCTAGAAAAAGAAAAAAAAAGAAATTTATGAGCAGGGAGAAAAGGGCTAATATTTTCTACGACACAAAGCAGAAGGAAAACCGCAGCAACATTATGCACTGGAGTTGATGAAAAATATCAGTTTTCTTCAATCTGCGTTGAGATGACCTGCTTTCCTACTTACATCATGGGTGTTTAACCACGGCTCGCTGCATGCATCTGACGCGGCGTGCGCATATAATCATGTAGGAACTGTGGTGTCTGGGCAACATTAAAGAGGGAAGACGCCAAAGAACAGACTCCCAAACATGACAGGAACGTTAATAAAGACTGTGACTTGTCATTATACAACCACGTGAGAACAACCCATGTGCATTCTCTTATATCATAGCTCTGTTTACTAAATCCTGCATCACTGCACCATTGGCGTTAATTACAAGTATGGTCATTTAATATCATAGGATATCAAGCCAGTGTTTTTTACCAGAATAGAAATGATTTGAAGATGATGTTGTCAGTAATACGTGTATGTTTGTGATCTAAGGAAGTGTCCCTGGCTGGATTTCTCTTGTCTGTTTGCAGGAAGTGAGCTTTATATGGACGCGGTAGCGCTAAATGAACATCTTTCTACTAAGCTTGGCAGTAAAAGCGATGTTGACTGCGTTCTGCCGTGAGGTTTATACCATACTGTAATAATAGAGAAGTGGATATGCATGACGGCCTCCTCGTGGCACAAAGTCAGACTTCCAGGCTCTGTTTTTGAACCAGAATGATGGACTGTCGCAGGATATCCGATTGCTGAAGACGCACATGTACCGGTCAACAAAGTATCAGTATTCCTGCACTGAACAAGACAATGTAACGGACAAAGAGTCAGATCAGAAAACACAAATGGAGGACGCAGGAGACATTATGACCACACACATGACACATATATAATGCTGTAAAAATGGCATATGTCAAGGTCTGGGACACAGAGCGTACAGCTACATTTGGTACTCACAGTTGTCATGTTGAATGCAGATGAAATGGACAGTGGGGATGATCTCTAACTTTGATAAGGGCCTGATCGTTATGGCCAAACAACAGGGTCAGACTACGCCAAGGGTTATGGAGTGATTATGGTTAGCTTTGGTGTGGATCTGCTGAAAGTGGTATGAAAAGGAAAAAACCATGATCCGCTGACAGGGTGTCGGGCGGCCAAGACTTCTGAATATGTGATGTAAATGAAAGCTATCTCGTGTGGTATGAACCAAAAAAAGGGCACAAATGGCAGGTAATATCGAAGATGGTCAAGGGAAAAAGGTGTCATGACACACAGTGCATCAAGCCCTGCTGTATGTGAGGCAGCTTAGCCACAGGCGCATGCTAACCTCTTTCTGTCGGCGAAAGCACCTACAATGGCCACAAAGGCATCGAAATTGGACTTTGTAGCAATGGAAGAAGATTGGCCGCTTCACCAGATGGCTCACATACAGTAACTCAGCAAAGGTCCATAATGGTTATTGTTAGCATGGAATTTTTTCCTAGATGCACAACTCCTTAATGAGAACCATGGTCAGCGCTAGCTAGATGTAAAAGTTTATTTAGCAAGGCCAGTAGTTTTTCCCTGTTTTATTGTAAGAGAAAAAAAATTCCTTCCTACATGACTTAGTCCTTTGCAGATGCACAGCCCCCATGTAAGCTTTGGTGTGAGACCGAAAGCCAAATGGTAACTTCGGTATGTTTAGGAGATGATAGTGAAGCTGTAGGAAGCCTGATTTGGAGAGTGGTCCAAATTAGAAGACAAGAGCTGCTATTTGATTAGCAGTACCCTCAGAAAATCTGGCAGTCTCACATATCACACTAAAGCCCTCGTTATTTCACTTATTAGGATTTTCCCGTCAAAGCCACTTCTCCAAAAATCTAGCAGCTTCTTCTTCTCTCATATAAGTTCTGCATTATTTTGCCTTTAGGGGGGTGTCCAGCCCCCTCTTCTGTATCCTCGCCGTTTCCTTGTGCATCCTGTGGATAATAGAGGGGGTATCTTTCAAAGAGAGCAGGTCAGGGACGTTTGTTTGTCTTCACAGTCAAGACAAAATCAGATGTCAGTCTGAAGTCTTGTGCTACTGCCCTTCTGCTGCTCCACTTCATACCCCCTCCCTTTATCCCGAATCCCTTTTCACCCTCAGTCTGCCCCCCCTTCACACCCTCTCTTTCCCCACTCCCATTTTACCGTACGCCCATGGTAAAGAGCATCAAAAGCATCTGTCTCACCTTTCTGATTTTGCCAAGCCAGAAATCTGTCTTCCGGCAAAGCCTTTTATCTCTCGTTTCTCCCGGAAGCTTTTCATGGCACAACCCGTAAGTCGTGCCCAGCCACGCTTCCTCTGTTGAGCCAGTTACAGCCCGTTTTCCTTCTCCCCACACCCGGGGGCTAACTTTCCCAGAGCATGATTACAAAATCCAGGCCGTTGTTCATCTCCATCCCTTTATCCAAGTTTAACATGTTTCACAGTATAAATATTTGTTCTCAGCTCGAAAATAAAATCAATAAAAACTACAGTTTCTCCGGAATACTGGTCAATCCTGCCATAGCTCCCGGTTATTTACAATCAAATATATAAATTAGTTTTGTGAATATCTTTCGAAAGAAAATGCCATATTGTTAAAATCAGTACAGTTGCTTAGTATTATTTATTGTTAGTTATCTTCTAGTGCTAACTACGAAATAAATAAATAGAACAGAAAATGTAATTAATAATCTTTCTTTATTAGGCAATTTCCTGTCTGACGTCGGCAGCTTCGGCTGCACGTTGTCCGACTGTAAATGGCACAGGCTTTTTCCCTCTTTGTCAGCATTATTCTGAGAGTTTATTTAAGAGAATATGGCTTTAATGGAAAACAGGTCAGGCTCCCCCCGCCCCCACCTCATCCCTCATTTCTTTCTCTCTCTCTCTGTAGCTCCCTCGTCCTTCACATACTCTCCCTGTGTAGCGGTAGCAGTGTGGTTCAAGGTTTCGGTTTTCACATGCACAAAAAGCAATACGTAGTCTATTTTTTTCCACGTCGTAAAATCTGAGTATTGTAATCATTGAAAAGAAGGGAGTCCCTTATACATCACTTTTGTGCAGTGTTTTTCCCTCTGAGATGGAAAAGATTTCCACGGATAAATTCAAGCTCTTTTATGCAGCATTCATGAACATGGTAGTTTTCATCCTACGTTTTACATACATTAGCACATTCTGCCCTGATAAATGCATCGTGACACCTGACCGTGTAATGAACCGCATAATTTTTATTATTATATTAGTGTCTTTAAAAAGTAAATGCTGTATTGTGAAAATATGTTTAGCGAAAGAGTCCAACAGCATAAAAGTTTCCAAAATTTTAGTAGGTTTCGCTTTTTCTAACTCTTGTTTTAATAAGGTTCTTAAAAAGCAGAGACCTTAGATGTATGGGCGGACTGATTCACATACCCGTGGGAAGGAATCGAAGCTTAACAGAGGCGTACGAAATTCTTGAAAGTAAATTGATGTGTATTCTGATGTAAAATGTTTTAACAGCGCATGGAATAAAGTAAATAATACAGTGTACTCACAGAAATAGCAGCCTGTGAGCATAATTGTAGGTCTGGACACTTGTAAGGAATGGAGAGAGGAATAGAGAGCAAAATATCTAAGGATACTGAAAGTGAATTAATGTACATGCAGTAATGTTTAAGAAAACCAGTTTGATGAATAAAAATTTTGAATGTAAAAATGGCAATGGAATATAGCCTATGGTCACATGGACAGATAAGGACGCAGGTTTCAGTTTTGTTTATAAAGTACTACTTATCCGAGTCTTTGTTTTGTACTGAAGCTTAGTAATGTGTAAAGATGGATGGATGGATGGATGGATGGATGGATGGATAGACGGATGGATGGCTTCCATCCTCCAGGTACAGGTCACCCTGGATGGAATGCTCGTTAACCTTAATGTAATACTATAATATTTATATAACAAAACACACATATGTTTGTTGTATGACAAACATAGTTTTGGACTATGTCCATCCATCCATTTTCCCTAACCGTTTGTTCTATGCAGGGTCACCAGTCCATCACAGGACACACTCACCATTCATGCCTGTGGGCAATTTTGCCAACTTCAGTTCGACTTGGTATGTTTTTGGACTGTAGAGGGAAACCAGCGGAAACCCCATGAACACATGCAAACTCCACACATGTAAACACTGGTCTCCAGAGGTGTGAAGCAACAATGCTAACCATTGTGCCACTCTGCTGCCCCATATTGTCTATTATATGTCATTTTTATATGCTGAAGTATATTGCTGTATGTGAAAATTCTGAAGCAGGAGTTATGTAGATACACAGTTGGTCTGGTCTGATTTACTGTAAGGCATGCATCACTGGCTACAGGAACGAAACATCCTCACGGTACATCTGACGGATCTTTACAGTGTGCAGCTTTCTTCATTTGAACTTCCCCGGTTTTTTAGACTAATGACGATATTGTGGTGACGTGTGGGTGGATCTCATATTTTCCACTCAATCTAGAACATTCTGAGGACACTTTGGGGTTTGGCATTCTTATCCTTATCTGTGGGTAATTGGACTGCCACTGAACGACTGATTTTTAGAACCAACATCTGTCCAAGCACAGAGTTATCTTCATGACATAACTTCCTGTCCATAAAAACCTTAACTTTCCTGTACTGAGTATCTGGCCTTATGTACTTCCCCTTACACCAATGAAAACTTGAACTTTGCACTATAGCCATTAGCATAAGCAAGACATTAACATGCAAGGTCTAAAATGAACATTGGAGGCCTACTTATTCCTGTATTCCTAATGAATCAAGTCTAAACAGAAAATATAAAGCAAAAATAAAACAGGTGATGTTCATGGAAAAACAGGGGATGGCTGTATCGTTCATAAAACACTGAAAGAGTATCTCCCTATTTCCTGCTGACAGCCAGATGTGTTGTTATGTTAGCATTTAAGGATCTGCAGACCATCGTCTCAAGATCATCACACACAGTAGGCAGGGATCTCTCTCAATTTCCCTAGCCTGCTGAGCTAAACTAGTCCTGTTCTCACACTGTTGGATTCTTGATCCCTGTAACAGAGGGGCCCCTGAGACCAGACTCTGTGAAGTACCTCTGAGTACAAATGAAATTCCATCTCCTGCTATCTTCAGGTATCCAGCTCTCGACTGATGAACAGCTGATGAATGGACACGAGGTGGTGTTTCATGACCAGGATGGGTTTTCCAGAGCCCCAAGTTAGAGACACCAAGGGATAACATGCATAGGGATGACATGTCTTTGACTGACTCCACTGAGACACAGACCTGGACGAGGTGAACAAAGCACATCCACTGCAAGGTCACCAAAACAGCTCATTCTTTTAAATCCAGATCTGTAAACAGTGGTTCCGGAGCTCTCTGATGCCACTCACTGAAATCACGGAGGCCACATGTTTGGCGTTCTGTTGACAGGCAGACTCCGCTCGTCTGTAATTAAATTCTTGTCATAGCAGGTCATAAATAAGAAGCCAGGACTCGCATAAGCTAAACTGTCACAGCCCAGGAAACACCCCGTCACATAGTAAGATTCCTACAAATTTAATGCCATGAAGTGTTTCTCACATGATGCATCAAAATAAACACTGGAGATAATCATTATTTCTTAAGCTGTTATTGAAAAAACATGCTGCTTCTTTTTATTGTCAAGTTATGTCACGTTCGGCAGAAATTTTCCTGAAGAACTGAATTAGTCTGCGGCCCTGTGACATTCATCCCCAAGGTGCAAAGGACTGTGGGACAGATGCATTTACCATAGCAAAGCCCCTGCAGGCAATATGCTGTTCTTGATAAGGTTCTAGTGTTACAAAATGACTGGGACGGAGCTTGTTGCTCTGCCCAGATCTGCTTGCTGTTTTGATTCAGTAGAAGTCATTAGGAATCTCTACGCTTCAGCACGTAACTCATCGAGGCTCAATAAACCACACAGCTGACCCGTGCACCAGACTTTGGTGGCCTGAGCGCCAAATGAATCTGGAAATCTTATCTCTGTACTGAAACGTCCACAATACAGTACCACCAGCCACCACTGGGATTTGCAGAAATATCACCTGGAATGTTCCAAGGACGTCACAAGTCCCCAGTAATGACTGGGTCCTGAATTTACACCACCCTGTATTAACTCAAAGGCAGGTTAGGAGCAGAATGTGGTTCCTTGTGTTTTTATTGAATTAACAGTAGGTAAAGCTCCAGGAACTTGAGGACATGCTCTCAGTCTGCAAGGAAAACATCTGTTCTGTACTCCTGAGAGTTCTGTCTTCTGTGAAGGATTCCAATAGAGATTGCCTGTAAGAGGACAGACATAATGAACAAAAAGCCCTTCTGTGTAAGATGATTTTTTTTCATCTGGTGCATTGAGCTCCTTTGATTTTACTGATCAAATTGATATCAGTCCCATTTTTGAGCAATGTACAAATTCCCACATGGCATGATTCTAAGGGTATTGGTGTAGTTTTGTTATTAATTTACTTCTAACTGAAAGCAGGAATGTATAACAGAAAGTTAATTAATTAGAGATGGTTTGAAATATCTCCTGGATGGGGAACTTTGGGTGTATACATCTTCTAGTTTTGTGTTTTTAAGCTGGTTGCCATATTAAGTAAGCTGACTTGGTTGAACTGGTTTAGTTAAAAACTGGTGGGACTAGCGTAGGTCTTAATATAAACTTGTCTCAGTCTTTAGGACTTACAGCTGTTAAACATGCACAATAATCGTACATATTAGTTGGACAACCAGATGAGCTGTATTTAATATTTACAAGAGGTGTAAGAGCTTAAGGCTTAAAAAACTGGGCTGATAACGCTGCTGATTCTAAAATGGGTCCGTCCTGCAGCACCCTTTGGCAAGGTCCTCATCCCGAATTTCTCCAGTAAAGTCCAGCTGTATGTATGTGGAACTTTTATGTAATCTATCAGCCAAAAGACTCCACAAGAGGGTTTCCTCCATAAGTCCTGGATGCATCAGAGGGCAACGTGCCTTTCTATGAAATGTTAGTGCAACGTTAAAATGTTTAAATTCCATTTGAAATGCAGATCTCTGTCCGTTTAGGATACAAAAGCCAGCCGGCTGAAGGCACAACATTTAATCTATATGCAAAGGGGGAAACCAGTTTCTCTCTTATTTCTCTTCAATTGCTGCATGAATTACAGCCACAGTGACCACACTTTAACCACGTCTGTGCCTCTGACATTACTCATAGCAACGAATATGGCTAATACAAATGTGTGTCTATGTGTGTATATATATATGTGTGTGTGTGTGTGTGTGTGTGTATATATATATATATATATATATAAATAATAGGGCTGTCAAAATTAACTGGTTAACGCGGATTAATCCATCATCATGATTAATCTGATTAAAAAATTTTATGCAATTAACCCATCTGCACAGAATGACTCAAAATCCCTGAAATGTCTCTGTCGGGCAGTTTTGGCGCGCTCCCGTTTCTCGGAGATCCGAGAAATATCTCGGAGCAGCACAGAGGATCCCGAGTTCAGAATCCAAGATGG
>JAODLD010000046.1:30701790-30713822 GCA_026781065.1 Mormyrops boulengeri | reverse complement strand
ATTACAGTAATAAGAGCACTTGAATTAGAATCTGTATCGGTATTCACACATTCACTACAAAAGTATCGTGCTCCACACAAAAACGGCTCTGCACCATTAATGACAATCCGGATACAGCACATTCACGGATAAATGTATCGATGTAATGGAAATGCAGAAAAAAACAACTAGCCAGCCACCCTGAAACAACCACAGATTCCAACAGTGCCGACTGCCTCGATGTATGTTACGCCAAAGTAATAGAGCAGAGTTCAGGCTTCACAAACTCTTATACTAAACTTACACTCTTTATTACAATACATTCTGAAATACCACTTCCAAAGAACAGTGGCCAGCTTCAAGCAACCACTGCATACCCTATTCATAAAAACCATGCAAAATACCATTAAATCATAATTTCTTGAGAATGTTGCATTCATCAAAATTACTTAAAAAAGAATTGCTACACTGGACTCCTCTAGCAACCACTCATTCAACACAATGTAAAACCAGCAGCACCTAAGGATTCACTGGAGAGACACAGTACCGAAGGAGTCCAGTCTTTGTCTCAGTTCACTGGATAGCATCCATGTCTCACAGCCATACAGCAAGACAGGGAGCACCAGGACTCTAAAGACTTGGACCTTCGTCTTTTTGCAAAGATATTGTGAGCTCCACACACCCCTTTCCAGTGACCCGATGATCCCCATGCTCTTCCAATTCATCTGCTGACTTCATAGGGAGAGTCATCAGGCATGAATGTCGCTGTCGAGGTAGGGAAATCTCTCAACAAGGTCGACCTTCTCCCCGCAGACAGAAACACTACTGATGGCTGTGCCCAAGAGGTCATTAAAGGTCTGGATCTTGGTCTTTATCCAGGAAAGCCGCAGTCCCAGAAACTCAAACTCCTCACTCAGTCTCTGAAGAGCCCTGATCAGAGCCTCCATCAGTATGTGTGTATATGTCCATGCAGGTAAGTGTGTCCATGTGTGTAGGGTTGCTACAATATTTCAATAATGATTCTGTTTTTAATATTATTCCATTTGAATTGTTTCGTTACATAAAGCTATCCTGCCCAATTTTATCATTATTAATCAATGTTGCTTTTTCCATTAATATATCACGTTCATGTTAGTGTAGGCCTAGCTGAAGTTAAAAGTATTATTTACGGTACCAACTTTTTTGTACATTTGGTCCCGTTGAGGCCAGCAGTAATTACGACAGTGGCTGAGCGTCTGCTGTTTGCATAATAAAGAGCGGCTGGAATATGACATCACCTCATTGTTATACTCAGACAGCCTGCAGTTCCTGTCACCTTCCCACTGCTGCCTGAGATCCAGTGGTCAGATACTTAAGCTCTGCACAACATGCACATTTAAGAGATGTTGCCTGTTTTTTCCTGTCCTGCTTCTGTTAATCAATTTACCCACTAATCCCAAAATAAATCCTTGTTCCTTCCTCCCATCCCCATCACTCATAGCTACCTAAATGACAGGGGGGGGGGGGGCTGCAAACTCCACACGCAGAGACCGGTGGTGCAAGAGAAATGTGATAACCATTGAGACACTATGTAAGTTTATGCCTGTAGTGTGGTAGAAAGGAACCTTATTTGTTGTTGTGATATGGCATCTTGGAAGGTGGAGACAGTGTTACATGGTCGATGCAAACACTCTCTGTAACCTGTGACCAAACATACCTGTATGTTTGAGTAACTACACTTGCTGAGGACTCTTCTCTTGTTGATTGTCCTGCTTTTGATCTCTCTGCTCTGTCCTAGACCCTGTTACTTGACTTCTTCTTCTGATGTTGGTCTGTGTCTCTTGGTATGAGACCTCTAGACTTGTCCTGGATTCTGCTTCTGGTTACTCACTATGGCTTCTGTTGCCTCTAAATCCTCTGTTGCCAGGACTCCTCCCCTCACCTTTGTTCCTGTCTCTGGATCCACCGTCTCCTGCTTAATTCTCAGCTCCCTCTTTATTGGATCCAGCTTTGCACCCTGTCTGTGTTTCTCTGCTTTCTGCGCCTGCCTCCCATCCAGAACCTTGAGACTCCTCCCACCATAGAAGATGGCGGCTCCTCCCACAGACAGTCAGCAGGTTATGTGAGGACTGAGGCAGAAAGGCCTTCTTATGTGAGCCAACCTTTGCCATTATTTAGTTGCTTGCTGTGAGTGGAGAAGCGTCACTGACGGATCTAACAATGCTGTCTCGTGATTGCACAGCAAAACAGTTAGCAGATTTTCTGTTGTTTGCTTGATTGCGGCCTGCCTGCTGCCACAATACTTGTCTTGCTCCTCATATCTACCCTTGTTTCCAGTGTTTCCAGGTATGGGACTTAGTCTTGTAGGTTCAGTTTCTCCACAGAGTTCATGATAATCCACAGAGGTCCTGTCGTCTGATACGATGGTGGCCATTTCTCACATACTGCATCTCTGAGGTCATTTCCTTCCCCTTTTTCATATCTAGTTATACATCGTCCCTACATAGAGCCTCTTTGATGACGTGCAGTGACTATTATAACAGAGCGTGTTGCATTACACACCGTCTGCGCATGTGCTGCATGTTACTGTGCACATGTGTTGCACCTTTATTCTTCTGAGAACAGAGACATAAAAGGATATCAGTGGTATCAGAGCAGACCAGGAAGAGAGAGCCAGTCTTCAGAGGGCTGGGGTCTCTGACAGACTCAGTCATGGCCCCTCTCCTCTTCCTCCTTCACGTCTTCTTCATTAGGCTGCCAGGTAAGACAGAAATATTGACCATTATGCATTATTCATAAGTTCACCATAAAGGATGAAAAAAGATGAACAATGCCTGAATATATCAGTTTATATTTTCAGATGTGTGTCTTTGTTTAGACATAGAATAGACGACATCAATATTAATTAAATTCCTATTTATGTTATTGTAGTTTGTAGTTTTTATTTCCCTGTTCTTGCTTGACATCATTTATTGTTCAGTGTCATCACTGGCTGTTATTACTTAATACTTACTAATGTTGGCATTATGTGATAAGTTGCTCTTTATAATGTTTGCTTTGTTAGAAGTTGCTGTGTAGAAGTATAGTTCTTGTGTAGCTCCTGCTCCAATACTGCTTACACTTGTACCCGGACATTTACTGGAAGCTCAGCCTACTGCACTTTCCTGTAGTTGATTTATTGACAGCATGTATGTTTGCAATGTGCTATTTGCCTCACTTGTATGTTGCTTTGGAGCAAAGTGTCGGCAAAGTAAGTAAATGCATTTGTTGCTAGTCTGCAGGAGGTATGTGAGTCAGTAATTAGTAAATATGATGAAACAGCTCAAACGTGAATATTGTGAGATGACATTGGATTGTTTCATATACACTCTCCGGCTACTTTATGTGCTACACCTGTTTAACTGCTCATCGAAGCAATTCTCTAATCAGGCAATCATGTGAACAGCACAATGTATAAACTGTATACGATGTATGCAATGTATAAGTCATGCAGATACCGGTCAGGACCTTCAGTTAATGTTCACATCCAGCAGCAGAATGAGGAAGAAAGGTGTGTTATGTGACTCTGAAGGTGGCAGAGTTGCTGGTGTCAGACGGGCTGCTATGAGTATTTCAGAAACTGCTGATCTATTGAGATTTGCAACACAACTATCTCAAGGGTTTATAGATAATGGGCCGAAAAAGAAAAATAATCCAGTGAGTGGCGGTTCTCTGGGCAAAAATGCCATGTTGATGGAAGAGGTCAGAGGAAAAATGGCCAGATTGGTTCAACATGATAGAAAGGCAACAGTAATTCAACCACTTTTTACAGCAAAGGTATGCGAAAGAGCATCTCTGAATGGACAACAGCAACCTTGAAGCAGATGGGCAATAGTAGAAGACCAGACCGGATGCCACTCCTGTCAGCTAAGAACAGGAAACAGAGGTCACAGTGGGCACAGGCTCACCAAAATAGAACAATGGATGAACAATTTTGCTGGTCAAATGAGTCTTGATTTCTGCTGTGACATTCAGATGGTATAGTGAGGATTTGCAATAAACAACATGAAAGGATGGATACATCTTACCTTGTATCAACAATTAAGGCTGGTGGAGGTGGTCTAATGGTGTGGGGAATATTTTCATTGCACCGACTGGGCTACTTAGTACCAATTGAACATCAATTAAATGTCTCAGCCTGCCTGAGTTTTGTTGCTGACCATGTCCATCCCTTAATGACCACGGTGTACCCAGCTTGTAATGGCTACTTCCGGGAGGATAACACAGCGTGTCAGAAAATTCATATCATCTCAGCTGATTCCTGAACATGACAATGACTTCACTGTCCTCAAATGGCCTCCACAGTCACCAGATCTCGATCCAATAGAGCAGCTATGGCATGTGGTGGAACAGGAGATTCACAAGGTGTTGCCTAGAAATCTCAGTGACTGTCTGATGTGATCATGTCAACATGGACCAAAGTCTCTGAGGAATGCGCTATATGCACGCTCACTTCCGCATACTGACTAAGCCGGCTGCTTCACTTCCGCTATTCATACATTACATAGATAGATGGATAGATAAATAGTCTTTATTGCCATTTGCACAGCTGCGGGGCAGTACAAGTACCTCGGAATTCTTGTGTGTAGCTCACAGAGTTAGCTTTCAAGATAGAAAGAGAAAGCAAGAAGTGAATAATAATAATAGAAATAATACAAATAAAAAATATACTATAAAAAGAGTAAAAGAGTAAAAAGAGTACTATAAAAAAGGCAGTAAAAAAGCTGTCAATCGGTGGGGACAGGCCAGTGCCCCTCTGTGATTAATTTGATTGATTAATGTAAACAGCCCACTGATTTAGAAACTCTGGAGCTGCCCAGTGAGCGCTGAGCAGCCAGTGGACAGGCAGGCAGAGGCCCTGCAGCTGATTTGTTTTAGGAGGAAGGATGTTATTGAACAATAATAGAAGAGACTGTATCTTGGTGGGTTGCATTTGGGGGGCATAGCCTATGAATGTCATCCATGACACTGATTCAGTTCCATTGACTGTGAAGACAGTGAATTGCTCAGTGCACCATTTACATCAGTGGTCTATAACCACTTATACACTGTGAGCTACTGTCACAAACAAAATAATCTTGGGAGCTACTGAGTTGTAAAAGTTGATTTTGCAGTGGGGTGGAGGGAGGGTGTAGTAGATGTATGTTGTGATCTGCTAAGAATGTCTTGGCAATCAAAGGGTGGGGCAAACACTGATTTACATGATGTCTCTGCAGGTGGTGACAGTGTGAGGACATTCGGGTATTTAACTGCACAGAGTGGAGAATCTCTCACTATCCCTTGTTTCTATGATCAGATGTATAAAGATCATGTGAAATACTGGTGTAGTGGGCAATTATGGTCCTCCTGTACAATCATGGCACGCACAGACTCACCACAGAGCTCCAGTAAAGTGTCAATCACTGATAGTCCCGCCCAGCTAGTTTTCCATGTGATCATGAGGAACCTGGTGAAAAGTGACACTGACTTCTACTGGTGTGCTGTAGAGATTGGTGGAGTTGGTCAGATGGACGACTGTCAGTCACTGTTAATAGAGGTTAAAGGTAAGATGTTACAAATTTCACAAATTGTATTGCCAATATCAGTGGGTTGTAGTGTATACATACTAATACTGATTTCATACAATGTTCATGTACTGTGTGTTTGACTAAAAATATGCAAGCAGTACTTTATTTATTTCCTGTTCACAATGATAGTGAAATTTAAAGAAGCTTAATATCCCACATTCATGTAGGCTTTTGTTTCACAATGTTCTTATTCATATCATACTCATACTTATTCATATCATATCATATCATACTGGTGTTTCACTGTGCTTATATGTAAAAGACAATGTTTGTGTACTGTAGCTGTAGCAATAGCAACACCAATTATGGTATAATATTCAATACTTATGTAAAAGGACATATGCTTTTTCCAATTTAAATGATCAAATTTCGAAATTTTAATTCTATTTTTCACATTTATTGAACATGGAATACTATATGAACAAAGATATGTGAGCAGGTGAGGTTATTGCAAGACATTTTAGGAGGTTTAAGGGCAGAACTGAAGGGCCCTGTACCAGGAACCTTGAAAGGTAGGGAGATACAGTAGGTAAGAATCGAGCTAAAAAGGAACAAAGAGACAAACTAATGAGAAAGTAAATAAGAGCTGAGCTAACGAGAAACATCTGGTGAGTTCATGTAGGGATGTCACTGACAGAAAAGCTATAAAATGTAGGTTGATTTACATTCTTCTGACATTTTTATCTTCCACATCATACAGGTGCTCAGAGTGTGAAGACTGTGAGCTGGGTATCTGCAGAGAGAGGAGGATCTGTCACCATCCCATGTTACTATGATCAGAAGTATAAAGACCATGTGAAGTACTGGTGTAGAGGGTCTAAGTGGAGTTCCTGCTCCACATTGGCACGTTCTGACTCCAATCAGCCAGCAGGGAAAGTGTCAATCAGTGATGATCCCGCCCACCTGGTCTTTAGTGTGACCATGAGGAACCTGCAGGAAACGGACTCTGACACTTACTGGTGTGTTGTGGAGATTCACGGGGCAGGAGATGATGGTGTCTATCTACAGCTGATGGTGATGGAAGGTGAATTATTATATTAGGCTGCAGCTCATAGCATCAGATTGTTGGTTATATGAACTGCTCTGTGTGTTACATGATTTTAATGGATACAGCCTATTATTATTACAGTAGAACCTTGGATCTCGAACGCCTCTTAACTTTAACAACTCAGACATCGAATGGGTCTGTTGATTTTTTTTCAACATGTACCTCGACTGAAATCTTGGAACTCGATCGTCCCTGTTAAAACTTCTATGGATCGACACGCATTTGTAAGGGCCGGTCAAGAAAAATTTAACCGCAACTCGACCGAGAACTCAGAACACGACAAAACAAAACAGACCTACTAAAGCTTGTACGGATCGAGATGCGTCTCTGATGGGCTGAGAGAAAGGCAAACGGACCTGCTGGGGTGCTGAAGCTTATGCTCTCAGTCTCGTCGACCAAGTTCGACGTGCGAAAGATATAATACTGGGTTCAGTGGGAATTTTTTGGTGCTTCATCAAGAGTACATTTAGTGAAACAGTAATCATGGGCCCTAAGAAAGTGAGCAGTGATAGTAGCAAACCAAAGAGGAAAGTAGTGAGAGTAACTGCAGAACTTAAAAAGGATATTATAGCTTGACCAGTCTCCTATAACAAATTAAGTTTGTGGTCCAAGGTACCACTGTATCATTATTATTATTATTATTATTATTATCATTATTATTATTATTATTATATGTTATGGACAGACTGACTGAGACAATTATGATTACATGGTGAAATACTCAATAATGAAATCCTAGGTTCTTATAATCTATTATACTTTCATCAATTTCATTGGTTGTAGATTCATTTTTATTTAACATGTATATTATGAAATTCTATATGTATGATTTAAGTTATCTGAAAGGGTTTTACTGCTGTTTTGACCTGGGGGTATTCCACAAAAGAAGATTTCTCAGTTAGTTGGATAAATTAAGCCAGAAGTCCTGATATTCTAATAACAGCTTAGGTAAGAAGCACTCCTATTGGACAGTCTTGACTTCTGGCTTTAAATTTTGTGCAATACCCTCCCGGTCATCCACAGCAAAAGGGGTTTCACAAACACCCAAACAGACAGAGCTGACTACAGCTTTACAGACAGAAAGTATTACTTCATCTACACAGCAGCTAACTTCAGCAACAAAACACCCAACAGGATGGGCTCTGACCACATATCCCTCTGGTGCCTTGACTTCCAACACTAATGAGGATTCAATCACCACACAGTCACCAAGGTAAACTGCCAAACCCATTTCTTTCTCTATAAAATAGTTTTAAAAGTGTGCATTCAAGATTCAAAGTTACATAAGTAAAAACCTGTCGTGGATCCTGCATAAAACCCCTGCATGTCTTAAACCTTCACTTTCCTTCTCTTGTTCTTCTCCAGACAGATGCTCCTTCCACTGATGTTGGTGCTGCTTCTGTTGCTGGTGGCCACTGTCATGGTTACCTGGATTCTGCGAAGAAAAACCAGTGAGAAAAACTAACAATGAAACCAGTTATCCAGAATTTTAAATACATTATTGGATTATTGATGTTATTTCCTTTTTAATAAATACTTTATTAATCATATAACACTTCTAGTTCTCTGAGCTTGTATTGATCAAGACAGATATGAATGAAGCTCATCTTTACCATCATGTCTCTGCAGAAATGCTGATCAGTAACAGACACAGACCCAGCTGCCCTGTGAGTGTCCATTTCTGACTCTACTCTGTATGTTTGTTGCATTATACTGAATTAATGCCCTATTGTATCTCTCACATTAGCTTGGAAATAAGTAAAAGAAATACACACAAACTCTATGGAGTCAGTTTCCAGTGAAAATGAACTTAAAATGACAGAGCTGGTTAAAATGATGGATGAAATTTATTAGGAAAAGGCTAAATGCTGATATATGTGGTTGTTTCATCTCAGCAGACCACAGAGCCTGGAGATGAGCTGGTCTACAGCACCATGGTTTTTAAGAAACAATCAGCCCAAAGTGTGAGTTGAGTAAAATGTTTCCCTTTAGTTAAATCAAATGATTTTTGATCACCTCAGTCATGTAAGTGGTATGAATATTCAAATTTGAGACATTCTAAAACTGGATTAATTGGCGAATCTTATATAATTACAGTATCCATTTACAGTGTGTGTCCTCTCTGTAATTAAACAATGTAACAGTAATGGGCCATTATTACAGTATCAATTTACATTGTTTATTTCTTCTCCAGCCGTCTGTAGACCCTGGGGATGAAGTGACATACAGCTCAGTCAGTCTACAGGACAGACAGGGTAAGTTTCACCTGTATAACAATAGTAAATGTGAAACTACAATAATCTAAAGCCATCTATTAGAATGTAAGTAAAACATGAAATGATAAATCTCCACCTTACAATGGTGGAGGGGTTTGTGTGTCCCAGTGGTCCTAGGAGATGTTAGGAGAAATTGCCCCTGATAGGGTCTCCAAAGGTGAATTGGTCTTAGCTGAGAGGCCAGACTCAGTGTGATCCTAAAGAGCCTCGTGAAGGACAAAAATATGGAACATGAATCCTCACCTGAAACAGGGAAACCAAGGCCCCGCCCTGCTGTGGGGAGGGCATCTTGTTTGAGAATGCATGGTGGTCAAGCCTTCACCCAGGGGCCCCCTGGGCACAGCCTGAATGAGCTAAATGGGACTATTCTCTGGTGGGGCCTCCACCTGTAGGAGAAGCCATAAGAGGCTGTGATAATGTGAATCAGGCGGCAGTCAATGGTAGGGGCCTTGGCACACAGATTCCTGTTAATAAAACTGGCTTTAGGGACATGGAACATAACTTCACTGGTGGGAGAGGACCCTGAGATAGTGTGGAAGGTCAAAAGAAACTGTCCAGGTATAGTCAGGTTCACCTCAGTGCACAGCATGGGCTCTGAAAGCAAATTCCTGGAAAGCTGTTAGACTCTGAGGGTTGCTGTGGGTGAGAGGCGTTAGGCAGGTGTAGGTTTTCTCATAGCCCCCGGGTTTGGTGCCAGGGTGTTTCAGTTCACCCCTGTAAACAAGATGGTCACCTCCCACCAACTTTGAGTTGGGGGACGGGCTCGAAAATGTTGTTTGTGTTGCACAGAACATCACACCTTCTCTGGGGACTGAGTTCTCCTACTGGGGAACTTTAACTCTTGCAGGTGTAACAAAAGTAAAAGCTGGAAAGGTGTCATTGGGATCCGTGAATGTATGGCTTAGACAGTCGGGTGAAGAGAGAAGTTGAGCTGCGGAAAATTACTTTGGGTCAGCGTCAAAGAGATACTGACAAGCTGTCAGGGAACTAAGGAGAGAGAAGCAGGGCTTTGCCCAAGGTGTTTGCAGCAGAGATGGAATGTTCTTGAACTGGACATATAGTTGGGTGGGAGAAGGAGCATTTTGAGGACCAGCTGAATTTCACTGACATACCTTCCTTGGAGGATCTGGATTTTGCTGGGATTTCTTGGCTGACACACCTCTTCAACATTGCATCGAAGCCGAGGATAGTGCCTCTGGAGTAGTAGAGTGGGGTGGTGGTTCCAATCTTTAAGAAAGGGTAAGTGACGGGTGTATTCCAAGTTCATCCACCCTGGGAAGGCCTGTGCCAAGGTGCTGGAGAGGAGGGTCCATTCATTAGTTGAACCTCAGATCCAGGAGAAACAATGCGGATTCCATCCTGGTCATGGAACACTGGACCAGCTCATTACATTCAGAAGGATAATGGAGGGTTCATGGGAGTTTGCTCAACTACTGTAGTCTACATGTGTTTTGTGGAGCACCTCCAAGTCTCTGGTCAAGGTTCTGCACCACAAAAGGGTGAATTGTCCCCACTAGTTTAGGGATGAGTTACTGGCTCAAGCTGAGGACTTTAAATATCTCAGGGTCTTGTTCACAAATGAGGGAAGCATCAACAAGTTATGTGGACATTGTCCCGATCTGTCGTAATGAAGAGCAAGCTGAGTTTACATGTGAAGCTATCAATTTACTGGTCGATCTACATTCCTATTCTAACCTATGGACAAGAGCTTTAGGAAGTGGTCAAAAGAATGAGATCATGGAAGCAAGCAGCAGAAATGACTTTCCGTCACAGTGTGTCTGGGCTTAGCTTTAGAGATAGAGGGTGAGGAGCTCAGGCATTCAGCAGGGACTTGAAGTAAAGCTGTTGTTCCTCCACCTTGAAAGAAGCCAGTTGAGGTAGATCAGGAATCTGTCTGGGATGCCTCCTGGATGCTTTCCTGGGGAGGTGATTTGGGCATGAGCAACTGGGAGGAGGCCCTGGGGCAGACCCAGGACATGCTGGGAAGATTATCCCTCTTGGCTGGTTTGGGAACGTCTCAGTGTCCCCCCAGTGGAGCTGGAGGAGGTGGCTGAGGAAAGAGACGTCTGGGCATTTGGGACTGCTGATGCTGCGACCTTGACCTGGATAAATGGTGGAGAATGGATAGAAGGATGAAACAATCTACCAGCTCTGTGACAGGGACAGCTGTATTGCTATTAAGTGGAGTTCATAAAGTCACCTGTGAGACCCCCTTTCAGAGACCATGATGTCTCATCATAAGTGTGTCTTCTCCCCTCAGAATCCCCCCCTCCGATGTGAGCTACACTGCTGTGGTGCCAAAGAAGAATCGGTTCTCTTAAAGTCATTCTTTAAGTCTGTGGGCTGCCCGCAATGTCCTCAGAACAGGGGAAGTGTTTCTGAAGGAGACGCCATTTGTGGTTATTTGTGTTCTTCCCCATTTGATGAGCCGTCTAACACCCCCCTCCCCTGGGTGCATCTTAAAATGTGTCACTTTATCAGACCTTTTTTTTAGGAATTGATTGAGTTGTTTGTTTCTTTTGGTATGAGGAAAGTTAATTTGTTTTTCAGTGAATTGCAGTGATTTAAAGGTTATTTCTTAATGCTTGTTATTAAAACTGAGAATACCTAAAGCATTGTGGGTAACGAGGAAGGAGAGGATCTCTGGCATACAGCCACGTTACTATTCAGCTGATAATTATGATTGCCTTCCTAAATTAAACTTTTGATGCAGTGTTTGGCACGTGGTAAAAGTTTTGTTTTTTGGAAATCTCTGTTTTTGCATTTTATTTTTGTGTTCTAACCGTGGTTGAATCCATGGATGCTGAACTTGCAGATAAGTGGGGCTGGCTGTTATTATTTATGAGTCTTGTCACTGAGTATATTTATTCTGTAAGTCCCTCAATTTACTAATGAGTCAATAATAGAACCTGAAACCACAGGTCTGGCGAGGCTCCCCATGGCAACAGCACAAGTGTGACAATGGAGTCCCTCCTGTGACCCAAGGCCTGTTTGTTTCTGTGCATTTTCCCCCTTTTTAAGCCGATGTGGCTGTCTTTCATTTTCAGCCATCCCCACTGCCCGCCCACCCCCCATCCTCAAATAAATGCCTCTAACTTCCTCCCACCCCAGTGTTCTGTGACTCTGTTCGTCATCCTCAGAAGG